>JASGAT010391480.1:0-15161 GCA_030220025.1 Chelon auratus | reverse complement strand
AAGTGTTTTTGTGTGTGTGTCTGTGTCAAGCTGCATCCTGCTGGGGGTGACTGCTGCCATCACGGAGTGTTATTTCTATGGGGTGGGGTTGCCTGGTCTGGTCTAGGTGGGTGCTACATGTCTAAGTAACATCAACACGAATGCCAGGTCCAAAAGTTTCCCAGCAGAACGTTGTATTGTCACAAGATGGTCAGTGTTATTCACTTCTCCTGTCAGTGGTTTTAATGTTGTGGCTGATCGGTGTACACTCAAGTCAGGGGCCACACACACATTTGCACACGTACGGTCGGTGCAAGCACCAGACGTTATCCATGACTGATGTGACATGGGAGCCTTTTTGAAAACCACCTGCGTACATCTTGACACTGAAATGTCGGCACGACAGATTAATATGCTTTCTCAGTTACCCAACAGGGGCTCCCTTAGCCTTAAACACTGTTGCCTGGAGGGTAATATTCTCAGCCTGTCATATTTCTTACCATCAGCGAACAAGCAGAATAATTGGTTAGTTAATCAAAGACCACTGCAGCTGTTTTTTAAAAAAAATAATAATTATTTAAATTCCTCCATCCATCATTCAATCATCGACTGCAGGTGCTTATAGTCTACACGCCAGCTTATAAATTACCTCTGGCTTCCTCATGGTGAAAAGCACAGCAGTCTGTGGTCTTAAAATTGCATGTCTGTCGTCAGCCTCCGGTATTAACCTGACATTCAGTCATTACTATTTAATGGGGTTTTTATTAAGAAACCTGTCATATAGGTTTAGGGATTAGGATGTTATCCCAATAAAGCACATTCCACACTGACACACCATATTTGAGATTCTCATTAACCAGATATAAGGATAATAATAAATAATGATTTTTTAAACACTTTTTACCTTCTGTCTGGGAATAAGATGCTCACTTCAGTGACATATAATACTCATAAACTACTCCAGAGGGTATACTGCTACACATCACACAAGGATTTAAGTGGTATTCCCACATGCAATAAACTAAAAATCACATTTAAAAGATACATGTTATGTCACAAAGAAATAATAAGACCAGGCTGTAAGAAAAAAAAAGTTCCCCAAACAAATTTCAAGTTACTTAATCATTGCTGGGAGTGTTGCTGCATATTAAAACTTTCTTCATTAAAGTGATTAAATGTCCTGCAGTATAGTGCAAAACCAGGACACGTTTCACTAAAACTTAAACTTTAAATTTCGTTGCATATGTCAAGCGTTGAAAAGAACAACACAGCATGAGCTCTCATTAGCTCACCAGTAGCAGAAGTCACCAAGAAGGAGCTACACAATCTTAAAACGTGGCTTTCTTTTGTGAGAATATATAAAAAGAGAACTACAAAAATAAAATGTTATTTCCTTTGCTTTCTTAATTTGCAAAATTCAAAGCAAGAGCTTCTGATAGCCAGTGTTGTAATGGCCTACAAAACCACATGAGGGCACTATAACCTTTGTTTAGAAATGTGGACTTCACTGCAGCAGTTGGCTCACACCAATAATGAATAAATGCAAAGATGTTACTTTAAGATAGAGGCAAATGAAGTCGCTGCTACTGGGAGAAAAGGAAATTCTTCTGCTCTTCGTTTATATGTATTGTACCTTGACTTGAGTCCATCCACAGAAACATGACTCCGAGGTTCTCTTATGAATGAAGGGATGTAACCTCTAAGGACTCGCAGGGAAACATTCCCACAATTCAGCCTGACTGGCGACCCTAGCCATGCTACCAGAGTGAGAGAAACAGAGCCAAAGACTGAGCCTGGGGCAAAGAGTGACATACTGAGCTCATACTGCAGCCAAAGTCTTGTCTTTATTGGAGCTTGGGGAAAGACGAGCACACCGTTTCTCCATCAAAAACCCAGCAGGGAGTGCTTCCTGTGTTGATTCTTGTTTTATGGCATGATTAATCACAGTTGGACGACAGGGAGTGACTTTTAACAACAGGTATTTATTCAGCTTAAGCAGCTATAAGAAATTTGCTATTTTGTCTCGATTCATAATTTGCTTTTGGCACGCTGTGCTGTATTGTTCAGAGCTCTGTCATACCGTGCACCTCTTTAATGCTGATACCTGGCAGTCTTGGGGAGGATTCAGCAACATCAGATAACACTGCACAATGAGCCAGAGCAGCAGGATGTTCTGAAAGTATTCCAGATATATGGACTCAGAAATATCTTGTTTTTATTCTGACAGTGCTTCCTGTCTATGAGAGATAGTCCTTAGAAGCAACTTTTCCTATGATCCCTCAGGAAGTATAAGTTTGGAGGAGTCAGACAAAGTCATCCCAAATCTGTATGCTTTCAAAATGTCCAAATCCAGTACAGATTAGTTTTATTCATCTAATGCCAAAAAACACAAAATCTGAGACATATTTATGCATTTGTGTTGATATCCCTCTTCCCCTCGGCACAGGCACATGTGTACTCGCTTGTTGTAACATGCCTGTGTAATGGAAGACAATGCGGATTGAAGTCTTGGCTTTTGCACAAGCGAAACAAAAGCCCCAGTGTCATACAGCCGTGATTCTAGTCTAAATATTGTTTGCAGTGTGGTGAGTTCACCTCGCAAGCCCTCCCCTTGCCTGCTCACCTCGGCAGGTTTTAACACACTTCAACCAGATGTGGAAAGAGACAAAGACAAGGCAGCTGGGAACAAAAGGGAAGAGCAGAAGAGATCATTTGAGAGTTCTCGTCACAGGTGTCCTCTGAACTGTTTTGCAAGTTTTTTTTCAGTCACTGAGCGAGTAAAACTTTCCAGAAACCCTAAGAATACAGATATAGTTGTTAATCAGAGAGCAGAATGTACCCTGTCTGTGCAGATGTCCCAATGCTGCTGGCAGCCACCAGATACTCTACTTGTGTTTAAACCGTATCACCCTCGTTACAAGACAACGGACATCTCTGTACAAGTCTGACTTCCACCCCTTTTCCCGCGCAACCCCTCCCGTCACTTAACGTCCCTCTGCCAGAGACTATCCATGGTGTGTTCGAACTGCCACATTTAGACCAGTGGAATAAATGCGTTGTGTTTTCCTTTCATTTGCTCTCTCTTAGACCTCTTTATTGGCCGCCTCATAACAAGCAATGTTCTTGTTTTCCACCAGTGTGAGCGTGAAATGGATGATGCAAAGTGGGGAAAACAGTTTAGTAGTAATAGTGGTGCTTTAAAGGATGCTAAAACTCTCTCGTCTGTTGAATCCTAATTGAAAGACCCTTCTTAAGGACATATGAGGAGTCACATTTGAATCCACATGTTTTAGTCTGTGTGAGTTATTTAAATGCAACTGAGACACAGTCAGGGCAGTTTAAAGAAGAAAGATTAATATGGGCATTGAGGTCACTCCAGTGGAAGAAGCCTGCATGCAAACAGGAGAAGTCATATGTGTATTAAAACACAAGTATCAGAGCTATAGACTATACAGTCACACTGAATATAAAGGAATAGTTTGATATTTTTACAGCATTTGCTTATTTGTTGCAAAGCATTAGGGAAGAACTTGAAGAACTTGTCACTCTCATGCCTCATATATAAAGCTAGCGGAAGACTCTCTCTTAGCTAGGCTTGGAAACAGGAGTTATGTTGGATTTAAACCCAGATAAAAACATATTATATATTTACTCTCTTGTTTTGGTACAAAAGTGTCAATTATATGTAATGAGTGTAAACAGAAAGCTCTAGAGTTGCTCATACTACGTACTGGGGGGGGGGACTTTGTTAGCTTTGGACAGGACCAAGCTAGCTCCCCTCACACCAGACTGTTTCCAGTGTTTATGCTAAGCTAGTTAGTAGTTTAGCTACTAGTTATGTAGTTGGGAGTTACTACAGCCTGTAACAGTCATTATCTTACAAAAGATACATTTATGCATTTCTAATGCTGACAGATCCTCTGTAGAAGCCTGGCCTGAAAATGTTTGCTTGTGTTAGCTAACATTAGCATGACTGACAGATCACTGTCTTTTATTTAGACTCTTCTGTATTTGTGATGCTGTAAAAAAAACTGCAACACACACACAAAACGGTATCAGTTACAGTAAGCTGGTCTACATTTTCCACTTCTGCTTCAGATTTTGCAAAATTAAACTCTTATTTCCTCTGTTTATAGCTATGTATTTTATATACTAGTATTTTCTCCAAAAATAAAAAAGACACATATTAAGTGGAAAAACACAAAATGATGGTTATGTTACAAATAAAGTAATGACAGACTTGCTAATAACAACAATAAGTTTGAAAAAACAAAGCTTTGAAGATGAATTTATTAATTAGCAAGTTTGGGCATCCTGACTCTTTATAAAAGTTTTGAACTTGAACACTACACAGACATTTTATGACTGAGTAGAAGGAAAAGACGTCATAGTTTATTCTATAGTTTATCTTGCCTCTCGTATTGTAATCTATCAGATTTCAGTTCATCACCATGGGTCAAACTGTACTCGTTTGTACTGTACCATCACTGATACATGCATAATACACCGTGTGTCACCATTTCACTGATTTAGTTACCTCCAAAACTGGCACATTTTGTAGAAACCTTATTCTTGTTTTTTGTTTTCCTCAGCTGTACCAAAACAAAACTGCTTCCTGAACCTCGAGAGACATTCAACCACATTCACCAACACAATGAGAAAAGACACAATAAATGGTTTCATGAAAACCTCAGTTTCCAACACAGATAACAAATATACTCTCAAAACATCACATCATTTCTTGTGGAACTTGTTATGACTGCTACTGCAGGAAGAGGGAATTTAAAATTTCCTCTACCCTCTTACAGATTTTTATTTTTTTTTATATTTAATTCTTTTTTTCTTTTTTTCAGTTTGTCCCATGGGAAAAAATGAACACAAGGAAGCTGTTATGTTATGTGTTGAAGACTGGGAAATCCTGTGTCCTATGAGTCAATGGAAACTGAAAATTTGTCAATAGACCACATACTTTTTCCAGAGGAAAAGAAAAAACTGAAAAAACAAAAATCTGTCAGTGACGCACGTGATCATTTTGCCGCATTTAAAGTCTTACTACAAACTACAGGTTGCATGGGGACACAACTGATGCCACTTGTCACCGTGACACAACACTGATACTCTTTGTCCCAGATGTCAGCAGTCCTCAGCAGCTTTAAATAACATGCTGCGGTCATGTATTTCCCTAAATAACATAAGCTGCAGGATTGTACACACAGTTTCTGTGACCTGCAGTAGTCCACAAAATATCATAAAACTGCTATTCTAAAATCCTGGGCGTTTCTTAACAGAAGCATGTGAAATTGAAAAGGAGAAGTGAAAGCACCAAGTTTTCCTTTTGAAACTTCCCTTTTTTACACTGACGGCACGGGTTATCTTTTAGACTTAAAGACCAATAAGTAATTTTTATTTAAATGTCTACCCGACAACCGTCAAAATTCAAAGACCAAATTTGACTTTTTGATTCATGGGGTTCATGCTTTTTCCCACAGTAGCTGACGTGTGTTAGGAGGCACACATCCCGTCTCAACAAGTGTCAAGCTCAGGCCTGCTCCATCTCTGAGAGTAAACAGACTCAAAAATAATATAAAAATACCTAAAATCTGATGCTTTTAGATGTTTTTTGAGGCTGTTCACTGCTGGTACATCAACATGCAGCACAGTGAAAAACAATGTCTAAACAAAACTTCTGGGGAGCGTTGTTACTCTCATAACACCTCCAGCCATATTAACCATGAGTTGACAAGCTGACATTTGACAGAAGCTTATCTGTCAGCCTTGGTGGCGCTATATCCTCCTGACCACCTCCCCCCTTTGTGGAGCCCCTCAGGGCTCTGTTCTCGGGCCAATCCGATTCTCTCTACACACGCTCCCTTTAGGGCTTATTCTCAGGAAGTACAGCATCTCATTAAAACCACTGTTTGACAGTCTTAAGGACATCAATAATTGGATGGCCCTAAATTTTATAAACATGAATGCGAGTAAAACCTACGGTGCTACAAGGCTCCTTCCTCGGTCATTCCATGCATTCAGTATTGTCATAAAAAGATGAGTGAGATAACAGACAGTGAGTGGATGACTCCATTTTCTCTCACTGCTTTTTGTCTTCGACTTTGGAAAGTTTATGCTAGTTTTCATCTTCTGTATTCTCGACTCTTTAATGCCTTGTATGCTGGTATTACCCAGACCTTTTTCATGGGTTTGGAGTTGGTGCACACCATCTTTTGACAAGAATATGCAGGCAATACACTTTTCCCCTGCACTGGGCTCTGATGGTCCATGAATTTATCTAAGCAGGAAACTGTCCATTCACATGTCTGGAAACAGCAACCAAAGAAAAAAACACCATCAAGCAAAACCAGAATCAGAAACATCTGGATTGCTATCACCAGTTGTCCAAATAACTTTCTTGTCTGTTGTCTGACTTTTTACCCACAAATGTTAAATTGAACTTGTACCACTATTTGTTCTGGTCACAAATCAAGAAGGTCGCTTGATATTTTGGTTTCCTCTGAGAGAAGCTCGATTGGATACACACCAGGGAAAAGATAAATACAAATAAAAGCTGAGTGGCTGTTGCACACATCCTGTGTTTCCTACTGGGCTTTAGACGGATCAACAGGCACTGTTGATGCTACTGTATCTTTTAACAGCTGTGTCTGTGTCTCCCCAGCGTGCATTTGTGTTTTAAATATCCATACGCTCGCATTCTTGGCATTGCTCTGCCCTGGGAAAATACTTCACTTTTCCTTTGTGCTTTATTTGTTTCCATACAGTCGCTCCGAGTGTGTGTGCATGTGTTAGTCTCAACTCTTGACAGTAAGACAGTAGCTTAAAGGTTGTCATCAAAATAGCAAACAGCAGGATTGCTCAATTTCAATGTTTTATATTTAGAAGTGAGCTGGAAGTGGAAACTAACACATACAGTGATCATAATTTCGCAACATACTGTACAACTTCATATTCTCCTCCTGACATTTACTGTGTTGCACTTTACCTTGTAAGTGTTTTCTAGAGTCTGATAAGCATATATGCTGTGAATTCAAACCTGTCCAAAGCCCAGTCTAAAGCCCATCATTTTATATAGGAACAAAACTACAGATGTCATGACAGCAACCTCTAAGAAACAGCAGGCCAACAATCAGTTAAAGGCAATTGTTCACTTCAACCAAAGTTATTTTCCACCTCGTGCTTTTGTTCCTTCTGGTGCCCAGCCAACACTGCCATCATCGTTCTGTCAAGACCAAAGTGGTTAAATTGCTTAAATCTTATCCTACCTGGAATGACCTCGAAAAGAAATTTCCCCCCTTCGTCGCCGCTGGTTGGATGTTCTGTAACTCTGTTTCCAGGTAAGAAAATGGCTCCCTGTGGAGAGTAAAGAACAGACAGATCAGAAGCTTCATTTTGGCACCACGATGAAGAGTTGAAACATTAAAGGTGACATTTAAACTAGTATTTGCTGTTTTTTTGTGTTCTGAAGTCTAGTTTAATGCTGCGAAATTGATCCTGTTCCAGTGTAACAACAGCCCTCCTGAGCTCAGCAGCTTTCAGCTCTCATATATTATCATAGAAAACTGACATGTTTTTACATTGTCATGGATGGCAACATCTCTTCCGACCCCGGAGGACAGTGCACAGTCCCCAGGGAGACGTGTCCGCATGATGGCTGTTATATATACTGTTAAAATGTGGTAAAGTGGCAGCATTATTGAGAATCACCATCTCTCTGTCCTCACCTATGTCCACAATGATGCATTATCTGTGTGACACTAAAGGCCAGAGATTTTTTGCTTAAAATTGCATGGAGCAGCGAATTCTTCTTGCAGAGTCGAACACACAACCATGTCACAATCAGATGCTGGATCACTGGCAATGTTGGCTGTACTGTATGTGTGCATTTATATATTTATTTTACCTTGTTATTAACATATTTGTTCGCGGCTTAAGTTATTAGTTTACATTAAAAAATAATGACACCACAGAAGAAAATGATTCAGCATTATAATAAATGTCATGTTGACCAGCCATACATGACAAACAACAATAAAATTATACAGCACACTTTTATATTTGACTTACTAGCATACATATTATTAGTAATATCAGCATTCTGTTCCTTTAACCAATCCCATTTCAATTGGACGGTCAGAGAGCCGCTCCATTTAAGCCAAGTTGGCGGTTTATGTTCGTCTGTTGCGAGCTGCACAACCAAAACAGACCAAAACATTTTGATAGCTGTTTTTTGAACTCACAATGGTAGAAGGAGGAGAGGCTATCGACTTGGTTGCAATCTTCTGAGAAAGACATTTTTACAGCAGACTTTGATGGAAAAGCTGGATATTGTGAGGAAAAGCCTGACTAGCTAGCTAGCTAGCCTGACCCAGCCGGGGAAAGGGTGTACCCGGCACTTTCAGGGCAGCAATTATGAGCATTTGAGAGAAGTTTATCTGTCAGCCTTGGTGACGCTTTATCTTCCTGACCACTAACCCTAAACCTAATCCTAACCCTTGAGGAGTCCCTCAGGGCTCTGTTTTCGGGCCAATCTGATTCTCTCTATATATGCTCCTGTTAGGGCCTATTCTCAGGAAGTACAGCATCTCACTGCATTGTTAGGTAGATGATATACAGCTTTATCTGCCACCCTTGGTTAACAGGCTCAGAGGAGAACTCTAAATTATTTCTTCTGGTTCTGGTGAGTAAAATGAATTATATTTTTCACATTTTATGTATATTGTTGTCATTTTATTGGGTCGACATTGATGCTTCTGCTGGATTGACCTATGTTGTGATGTGGCTGCAGTGAATGAGAGACTTTTTGAATTTTTTAGTTTTTGAGTTTTAGTAATGACATTCATGCCACTATATGAGACACCTGTCTACGATACAGCATCCTGTTTTATTGCGTATCTGTTTGTTGTTGGTGGTTTCTATAGCAGTGGCGTCACAACGATCGTTTTAAGAGGTGTTTTGTATACTTGACTTTTAGTGAGAACCTGCACAAAATGTGCTGCACCCTGTGTAAACCAAGTGTTTGCATATTTAGTCCTGTTATAATGATAGATGTAGTTATATAAAGTTGAGAATAATGATTATATAGTTTAATATTCCTCGCAGATTTCACTTAGCTAGCAAATACTTTGTCCATGGGTTATTACGACAGAATCGGATGACTTTTCTCTTGATTAACAACCTGGACCTCAGCGCCACAGCGCAGCATCTGACCGTCATTAGTGCGACCTCTATGCGGGTTAATGCTAATGCAGACAAGATGTGCATAGGTGACACTGTCAGTATCAAGGACGTGTGCGCATTAAGAGCATCTGAGGGGGATTCTGGTTCCTTCCTGCTGTGAGACAGAGAGAGAGAGCCCTCTTTAATGAGCCATAACTGTGACAATCAGGAAGTGGAAACCCTACCTGAGGCCCCAGATGAAGTGCTTTAAAGGAAGCCGTAAAGATGGGACAGACACACTCCACAGTGGAGGACCGGGGAGGGAAAGAGTTCATTCGATGTGGCTGTTAGCTGGAGAATCTGCTTAGCTTCAATATCTCTGACGTTTTTTGAATTTTTTTTTTTTTTATAGATCTTTTCATCGTGCACGTGGTATTGATTCCAGGGAAACAGAATATGACTTATACGTACTGCGTGCATGTAAGAGGCAGATTTTATATATGTGTGTTCTTAAAAAAGAACAAAGTGGCCTGTGTAGTCCTTCCATACTGTAAAACCACTACACCACAGATATTCCTCTTCTCTGTTTTAAGCCACACTTTTCATACATCCTCCCTGGAGGCCTGTTGTTTGCTGCAGACAAACCAAACCACAGGCAAAGTAATATTTACCCAACAAAGTACATTAGCCTGGCCCAACCCAAGAGGGTGGGCTTTTTGTTTTTGCCTTTTTTTTTTTGCATTTCTACTTTGTCGTTAAGTAGGATGAGGTCATTTCTGGAGTCGGTGTAATGACACAGACCCAATTTTCTTTTATTCTCAAACAAAAAGCCACAACCACACACACTCACACATATACGGGACTCGAGAGGCTCAGTGAAATCTGTCCGAGAAAAGCGACAGCAGGAGGCTCAGGCTTGCACGCAGCAGTCCAGCCTGTCAGGGGCCTGTTTCTAAGGCTGCGTCCAACAGTATGCTCCAGACGAAATCAAATTAGCTGTGTGTTTTCAACAGGCTGCAAACAAATACCAGAATACTGACTGTAACTCGGTGGCATACACACAAGAGTTAAATCCACTTTCTTTTTGGTTCTAAACATCTAACCTCTGTGATTTACCGGCAGCTGTAGGGTCCTCACTGCGCCCTGCAGCTTTACATGTCTCGTTAATTAACTCTTGGGTTGGAAAGGCATTCAGAAGTGGCACCAGCATGGACATTGGGCAATCTTAACCAGGAAGGAAATATTTGCGTTTAGATGCTACACTATGTTCACCACTGACTTGCTATCTCAGAAATTTAGCAGATAAGAAGCAGTGGGTGAGAAAATCTAAATAATGAGCTGAAAGGTGTCAAAAGGCTTTGTGTAGCTGAGGGAAACTGCAGTGACGGGTGATAATACCCAAGTTGTCATGTGATTTTCTACACACCATATCTTCAGTATGAAAAAATAAATAAATAAATGAAAGTCTTGAAGGTTTGGATAACCTCGGTTTGTTAATGATCTGGTCGGATGAACGTGCAAAAAAACGGCACGCAAAATAAAAAGCTGAGGAATTAATTGTGGGCAGAGAGATTGATTTCAGATTGCAAACCGATAAATGGTTACACTGAAGTCAATCAGGCTCAAGTTATTTGTGTAACAGGTAATTTAAGCGCCCATTAAAACCTGGACTCATTGATCAGCTGTCTTTTTAGCTGTTAATTACTGTTCTTCAGCCTCGCTGACCTTTCAGACGCGGGAACACAAACCCAGCCGGGTGCCTGGAGACGCATGGTATGCATTTGTATATATATATATATATATATATGTCTATTCTTGCCTCCTTCTGAACCTCTGTTTTTGACTGTATAGGACCTATAAGACATTTTCAGCTGCACCGGAGAGTTACTAATGGTTGTCCAGCTTTGATGGCTCCACTGAGTTTGCTAATCCAATAAATGTTATCATTATTCCGCAGTCGTAAAACAGGCATTTCTGGTCCTGTGCCATGTTCAAAAGTCGCTGTAAAATACTCCACAGCTGTGACTGCACAGACTCCATCAAAAAAATATTAATATTCCAGTCAACAGTAAAGGGGTGGAATAAATAGGGCACTTCATCATAAATTTTTACTCACTTGCAGGATTAACCGTGGGTGAAGTTAGAGATGATAAATCAGGTAACAATGAAATTAACAACATAGGAATAAAAGAAAATGGGAAAATTAGCAAACTGTGCTGGAACCATTTAACGGGCTATGTGAGTGGTTTGCTAAGAATTGTCTCTAGCCAAGTAGGAGAAGTCTGCTGCAATTTAGAAACAATAAGGACAAGCTAAATCAGCTCATTACGCAAAAAAATCCTGGGACAGAGGACAATATGGACAAGCACGGTGTGGAGCGTTCTTCTTTCACTTTGACTTTCCATATAAACCGTAAGATCCTTAAATTCACACGTAACCCTACAGTGATTTCTCTGAGATGGCGTCCAACTTGTGTTACATAATACAAAGCCAAAACTGCGCCCCACAGCCTCAGAGCTTGAAAAGTCAAACAGAAATCATTTTCATTTATTTTCATTTTATTTTGTGATACTTCTAAAATATCGAAGCATTAGAAAACATATAGGATGAGACGATCTGGTCTTGAGGGTGCACAGCCCTCTACACGTAGTTAAAAAAATAGCGCTCCAAGATGTATTTATATTACAAAATCAATCAATGCACAGAACGACTGACTAACCAGTGTTTTCCTCTGCAGTGCAGACTGACTCAAAGTCTTTGCTTAACCTTATTAAATAAGTAATGCTTTTATATAACCGTATTAAAGACGGAGCACTCCTCTGACTTTATGTGCTTTGTGGATTTATCTTCCTCTGAGTCCTAAAAAGACACACATTACAAGGACATACTGCTGATCAAAGTGAATGCTGAGTAGCCTTTGGGTTTTGGTTTCTTTTTCTTTAAAAAGAGGAATCTTGATTTTTATTTAGAGAGTTACTGATTTGCCCCTTTCCATTTCTGAGTGAGGCAACACAACCAAGCCACAGACTCAACCCCACCAATTAAAAGTTTGTTTATTTATATGTCTGAATGCAAGAGTCTAAAGCAGATGTCGATATGAAGCTCTCAAATATACATATCTAATTGTAAATAATGGGCGGCACAGTGGGGTGGTAGTTAGGGTTCTCTCCGGCTACTCCGGCTTCCTGATACCATCCAAAGACACGCTCGTTAGGTTAATTGGTGATTCTGAATTGGCTGTAGGTGTGAGTGTGAATGGTTGTCTGTCTAGACTGGCAGCCTGTCCAGGGTGTACCCTGCCTCTTGCCCAGTGACAACTGGGATAGTCTCCAGAAATCCCCGCTCTCTCAGTTCCAGTAAAATCCACACCGAATAACCAAACCGCGCAGTCAGTAGACGTATTCACCTGCTCGCCAAGTATTTTCCTGTGACGTTATTTTTGCAGAAACAGTTCATCTGAACTTTCAGATGCACCAACAGCAGAACAGAGAAGCTACGGTATAATCCTGCTCATCAAGCATTCCCGAGCTGGGCCCTTTGTCCCGTTTGAGATCAATATCCAAGCATTAAATAATGATTATGAAAAAACTACTTTTCTAAATCAGTCTACAAGAACAAATTGGTCTGCAGTTTAAAAATGATTGAAGGGAACAGATAGGTAAAAATAGACATCGCGAAGCAGACAGCCTGGAGTCTTGTCTGATAAGCTTTCCCATGTCTTGAAGATAACTGGCTGCTAGTGAGTAAAAATGCACCCTGGAATAAAGTCTTCATATACAATGAGGTGATCAATTATGACATTTAATTTGGCTATAGTAAAGCTAACGAATGAGGCAGACTTAAACAAGGTCAGAAATCTAGACTAAAGGTCAGATTTATTTATTATTTTTAACCTTTATCATTAGATACCTAGAAGGACAGATAATAAATGTACAGGCATGTACAAAATGTTCGGCCACTTCTTGACATTCGTCCGTCAAACACCACGATATCTTTTAGATTCAGTTTCATTAAAGAGAGGAGGATTTCTTCCTCTGGAGACCACACAGGGAACCAATCGTTATCGGGTCATTGACCATTGCTGTGTGCTGAGATTTATAGCTTTAATAAAAAAAAAAATTAAAAAAAGTGTATTTTCCAAACTGCACTCTGTCAAACTAACACAATCTGCAGTATTTATTTGGTGTAGTGTATTGTATCAATACCTGTGCTATGGCATCAAGAGCCGTTTTATGGGCATTAGATATTAAGGTCACATTTTAGGCTAAATCGTCTTTGGCATACTTTAGATTTCCCACATGTAACATATCTTCACGTTTCTATATTATATAGTATATGTATTTAATATCTGTGTCCTGCATTTGGAATTAAGGGTGAGCCAAAAGCATGTTAATATTTTATAGTAACACGATATTTATTATCTTACTGAAAATCGATTCAGGGTTTTGCCAAACCCCAGCCATGACTTTGATTTATTCAAACTAAACGAAAAAATGAAGATGAAGATGACTAGAAACGACACCAAATTACAAAAAACAGTCAAAAACCAGTTGGATTTTTTTCCCCTCAGTGTGCTAGAGGTTTATCTGTGCAGCAATCGAGTTGGTCCTGTGAGTTTAAAGTCTCCTAATGGTCTAAAATGAACGTCAACAATCAGGTTAGCGTTAAAACAAACAGAATACCAGAAAGAAGACAAAACCCTCCAAACAAGAAGAAATCTTTCGTGTGCTTCTGATGCCTGGTTCTCCTCTCAGACCTCCCTCAGGGGGTCTTAGAGGACATAGTGGAGTGGATTATATGCCATAAACTGATACTGCTGATACACATCCTTATTCACTTCTGTCTCTGAATGGGAACTGACTGAAAAGCGACCTTCACATAAAGTGTAGCCAGCATCCGGTTGCTTCAAATATCTGAGTTTAATCGTCCATATTTGCAAATTTGCTGGAATTTACATGACTGACTAGCAGGCAACTGGTTCCCTTTGCACCAAAAAAAAAAGTTAATCCTGCACAAGTGGATTTTATTGACAATTACTAAGGGTAACACTTGGATCTTCAGCAGCTATATTCAGCAGTTTGTTGCCAACTTTGACGTTTTGTGCGACAAGTCATATAAATGTTTATATCTCCTCCTCAGTTAACCTTTCCTCGATGTGTTCCATCTTTATTGATCCAAAACAATCAGTTTGAAAACTGTAGATGGAGAAGCAGCCTGAAATACTAAAGTATAAACACGCTACTGCTAGGCGGACCAGTCACAGCTCTTCAAGTCTGCGGAATCTGGGGAGGTGCATGTCAGCTACGGCGTTAGGGTCTGCGTAGGGTCTGGGCTGCCGCCATAGCTACTGCGTCAAATTGAAGCCTAAACTGCCTATAAGTATCCCTGTTAAGATTTGATATGATTCAGCGCTCCATTCACAAACTGTGCGCTCTCTTCCCGTACAAATACTCCATCTGCACATACATAAAATTCACATTAGTATCCTGTTGCCCTCTCAGGACTTGGAGACAATCCTGATCAATTCTGAGCACAGAGAAACAAAAACCCAACTTGCAGGAACTTGTTGCAAGTCCAGCGAGAGTTAATTGACTTTTTCCCCCGTCAGTGCAGAGTCTATTAGACATGCAGTCACCGTGCGGGAGTCGAAGGAAATAGTCTTTGTACTTAGTGTGGGTTCTAGGGATCCTGGCAGCCAGAACTGTCTTCTGTTAATGATGAATTCCTTTCATGCTCCAGTGAGTTTCCCCTGCTACAGAAAATACCTGTTCATTTGTCCAACCAGTGTAATAATGTCAGCAATAACAGGGGAGGAAGTCATCCTGCATGTAGACTCTTTAATATATATGTTGTATCTGCAAGAGTGTGTGTGAGAATGTCCGTAATTTGTCGTTCTCAATCCTCAGACGGTCAGACACGATGCGAGTCAGATCACGTCTCAATGTGATGCTGCTCACTGGAACCTTGACACTCTTATAGGGTTTTTATTCTCCCGTGATTGCACTATATATATA
>JASGAT010391474.1:0-15886 GCA_030220025.1 Chelon auratus | reverse complement strand
TAAATCCAAATGAGAACATTTGGGGTTGGATGGCAAGGGAAGTTTACAAAAATGGACACCAGTTCCAGACAGTGGATGCCCTCCGTGAAGCCATCTTCACCACTAGCCTCCTGGAAACACTAGCATCAAGCATGCCGAAACAAATTTTTAAAGGGGGATTAACACGAATGGCGCAGCTACTCATTCAGTCCTTTTTTGAAAATTTTATTTCTGTTTTAGGGGGGTGGGGTTTTTTTTGAGATGAAGTCTTAAACTTTTGATCAGCTGGTGAACAGCCTACTTCCGTTTAATGGTTGTTTGCAATAAATTGCTTACTCAAATTTTTTTCTTGTCTCACTCCCATTTCTTCTTTTTGCATTTTGAAGCACTACTTAGAACCTTCTTAAGATCCAACAGTGCAAAATGTAAATTCTTGCAATTTTTCAACTGGTCTTAAAAGTTTGATCAGGAGTGTATGTTCTCAACAGTGCTGTGTGTGTGTGATAGGTTACAGTATAGTAAATATTAAACTCTTTAATATAAAACTTTTTATTGCTTAATTTTTACTAGATTCACCTTAGCTGTTTGGGTCTTTCCATTTTTCTCTTTTTCTCCAGTTCTCCCAGCTGATCAATAATCAGAAGAGGTTGGGTTCAGATAAGTTTCCTCTTATTGATCAGACGTTCTACCCCAACTACAGAGACATGGTAAGGTTTCTTTTTTGTTTTTAATTGTTGTCCTTCAGCCTGCATCATTCACATAAAACACCGAAACTAAACCAAATGAAACCACTGATGATCTGAAGATTTATACAGAGTAGTGTTTCATTGCAGTGGGACAGCTTCTAAAAGCAGGGGACTATATTTCCTGGCAAGTTTTCAAGACATCACGGAAATGAAAATACATATTTTATATAAAATGTTTAGCTAGTTTAAACTAAATTAATAAATGCATATATTAACCATGTAGTTGTGAGAACACGGTACCTTTTAGAGAACTCTTTAACAAAAAGAAAAGTATTCTATTGTTTGTTTAACACATGAAAGGGGTGCATTTGTTCTTCCCTTGATTTACTATATTTACAGAAGTATTCATTAAATATAGCATAGATGTAAGGTAACAGAATATATACTGTGCTCTGCCTTATTGTGCATTTTCATTCAGAAATCTGCATAAGTTACTGTTTGAGATATCCTCTCAGAGGAATTTTTAGCAAGCTCAGTAAAGTCATTGCGTCATTTTTTTTATGTTAATGTCACCTCTGAGTTCTCATTAAAGTTTTCATAAAGACTCTAATTGTCTTAGATTTTGGTTACAGGAGAGGAAAAGAAAGAGACAGTGACACACTGTTCCACTGAGACATTTTATATACAATCTTTTTTGGTACATGGAAATAGAAAACAGACAGAAACAGAAACAGAGACATAAATACAAACCCAAACACTTCTTTCAATATAAAACAAAGATGAAATTGTTTAACACTTCACTAAAGCCGTACAGTCAATATGCATTGCTGTCGTATCAGTCTTAAAATTACATGTAATTACTGTCTATACATAGTGGCATATTTCCAATATGTCGGACCGATGTTCAACCGACTGTTGAATGTGACTCATAAAAAAGATACTACTCAATAGCAAGTGATTATGCATTTTATTCTGTATGACTTCAGTGAAGTAATCCAGTAGCAAGGCAGGGGTCAATTCAGATCTGGGTCTTTTCTCAACACTTCAATCATTAATTTTAGCTCAGAATATCGTTATTTCTCTTCATTAACATCTTGTGCCAGAGTTTGTACTATCCTCTCTGATGGGATCCACTTCCAGTTTTTTTAGGAGTTAACATTGAATTGAACCATGTCCTGTTACATCGTGTCCTCTAAGGAGAGGCGGCTTGCTCTTCTACAGGTGGCAGTGCTGTTGTTAAAGCGCTGGATTAGATTTTTGGCACAGGTAATAGTACAGAGTTCACCCAAGGAAACTAAACGCACACACACAAAAAAAAACAACAACACAAGAATCTCTATGCTATTAGAGAAGATCTGGTTAGACTTTAAAGTGTTAATTCGCACTGAAATACGATATTTACAGTCTCAGAAATTTGAGATAAAACTGTGATGGTTTAGATGTACAAGAATTACGGTCAATATATATAATTCCTGTGTTTAGATTTAGTCAAAATATAATCAAGTGTAAAATGTCTGGTGCTGTTTTTCTTTATGTGTACAGTACTGGGAAAAGAATTTAGGCACTTTAGATGTTTAGATCACATAATGCATTAATTATCAGCCCAATATTCATTATGCAGCATGACCCCAAACATAGTCAAGAGTCATGAAGACATATCCTCAACCATAAGGAGAACAAAGAGTCCACCATAGAGCCCTGATTTCCGCATCATTGGGACTTTACTTGCAGTACCTAGAACTTCCACACAGTACTGACTTTACAGTAGGTTTTCGTTTATTTTTTTAATGTGGTGATATAAATGTAAATTCAACACCAGAATATGTGGGGAGAAGGTAGCGGTGCTGCAGTAGAGCAGCGAGGATTGGTGCATATGTAAAGTACACTTTGCAATGCAAGGTTGTGGCATTAGTTGGTAGCTTTCTTCAATTATTTTCCGTCTTTTTGTTGTATTGTGATTATACAACTTCCTTATACGTCTCTCAGTGAATGCACAACTCAAACTGCTACATAGACACAGTCTCAATATTTGTATGCGTCTACCATCAGGCACAAGACTTGCTCTGGAGTGAATGATTTGGGGTGGATGGTCTGCTGCTATTCTTATTCTGTGAAAGTGAAGTGGAATGTGTGAGAGCGCGAAAATGAGTCAGAGGAATGCTGAAAGCCCCTGCAGTTTATAAAAATTCTTCTAGCTTTGCTGTAGCAACCACCTGAACTCTGCCAACAGAAGCTCAGCGTCAGGTTAAGCTAATTTGAATATAAATGTGCCCAGTTTTCCAGTGGAATCGGTTGATGCTTTACGCTCCAAATCTCAACTACATAAGCCAAGGCAGGGATCTATTTTTATTCTTTTTTTTTGTTTTTTTTTCTTGGGTCAGATGGAGTAAAATGAACGTCAAAATTACAGGTCAAGGGTCGGACATGTCCAAGAACTCTTTCTCAGGTGGAGGTCCGCCCCGGTACCAGCTACAGGATGAGTCGGAGCGGCGGATACAGGCGTACTGCCGAGCCTGCTCCCCATTTAGGCTGTTATCCAGCAGCCAGTCCGTCCACAAGCACTCGTTTTCTCCTGTTGACGCACACGGGACTGTGTAGCAGGTGTTGATCTGATAAGAGAAAAAGAATCAATTCAGTCCTTTACTCTTTATTTGTTCCTGAAGTCGACCCCCCCAAGTGTTATTAATAAGAATATAGTTCTGGGTGAAGGCTGGAAGAAGAACAGCAAATAAGTGCGTCGCTGTAAAGAAGTGTCAATTGAAAAAAATATAAAGGTTCTCACGCCTGAAAAATGTCTGTACTAAAATAGAAAGGAGGCAGAGAAGCAGACAAGAAAAGTGACCTCTTTGATGTAACAGCTGTCGCTCTATTTTGTTAAGTTCATGTAGACGTCTCTAAGACAGACAGATGAGTGTGAGAAAGATAAATATATATAAATGGAGAATCAGGAGAAACAGTCCTTACTCACTCTGCATTCACAGCCCATCTGGTATCTGTAGTTGAGGTTCTTCTTCTGCGATAGAGATAAGTTGTCCCAAGACTCAACCAGGTCACACTGGCCAATAGAAATCCTCCCATCACTCCACATGCTTCCTGTTTAGTTACACCACAACACCAGCGTTTAATCTCAACCAAAAATATATGGACATGTACAACACGAGGCAAAGTATCATGCTAATCCTCTCTTATAGTCTATTTACAGTTCACCTAAGCTAATTGGCTAACGTATGTCGTATTTATCAGGCTGACAGACATGAAAGTAAATGTAAATCCTCTCATCTATCTCTGAAAGTAAAGCATTTCCCAAAAAAGCAAAACCATTCAGCCCAAGAAAGCCTGATTTCAGTTTTCCTTTGCATACAGCATATACCAAATTAAAACAGCTAGAAAATACAAACCAGTTTGTAATTGCATGCTGTACCTGAGAGCAGATACCCTGCTTTATTGTTGGAGTCCAGCTTGACTCCACACAGCGAGGAGAAGACTGGAGTGTACACATACTGGATATCCTTGGCCTTGTCAAAACCTTTGAACATCTGGACACAGAGACATGCAGGGAGACACGAGTCAAAGAATTTCTCACTGTGCGAGCCTGGCCTGATGATAGACAAACTATATGCTCCCAAAATATAGCCGGCAGGCTTTTATTTTCTTTTTAAATTAAAACGTGTAAAGCCCAACCTCGTTTCCTGCTCAGTATTGATTATTTACTGCATTGGGTCACATACAGACAGACATTAACATAAATTTGGATGTTTACAAAGAGACAGGGAATAAGGGCAGACAGTGTTGTTATACGGGCTATGTGTCTTTCAGACTTTTAAGACAATGGCCTGTTTGTGAGACCAATTACAATTTGTTCACCTTTCCTGTCACTTGATATGTAGCCAGTATCCACATAAACCACACAGCAACACGCAGCAACCCGCATGGTTAAAGTGATGGATGTCTGCAGCAGCTGCAGCTGTTACTGCTGCCTAGAGCTCCTACCTTGATCATTTTGATTTCATACTGGATCATCTTCATGTAAGGTGAGGAGCTGTTGCTAGGCGACACAATCTTCTCTCCGGAGATCTTTGCCCTTATCACTGTTAGGGGCAAAACACAACAGAGAGAAAGGAGGATTAACAGTAATTGAAATGACAAATATGGTGAAGTACTGTACAGGCCAGAAACAATGGAAAACACTATGGTTAATATATTTTTTTAATAGATAGATTTCTCATGTCCCTCCTTCCTCTTTTTCTGTTGGCTTTTTCTGTCAGTCGTCTTTCTCCTCACACAGACAGTGCAGCAGTCCCTCTCAGTAGTGATACAGGAAGTGTCCCTCGTCTCCTCTGAGAGGAAAATCAAAACCCACATGGAATAACAAGTAGCTCACTGCTTGCTCACTCCCATTTAATCAACTCCACACACACACACACACAAACACACATACATGTATACAGTATAATATATCATTTACCACATACACCCAAAGAGCATATATTGATTTTACAACCTCGCAAATTATTTTATTATAATAAAAGGTGGAAAAGGTATTTTTAATTGGACGTAATCAAGCAGGCCCCACTGTACCAAATTAAACTTAATTTTAGGATTTGCACTTTTCCCATCAGCTAAACACATGCAATTTGCATTTTCTGCATTACTCATAATGTTAACTGACAAATTAATTTCACTGTCAGACATTTCCGTCACACTAATAACACTGTGGTGGCTAAATCCATTAAATATAATTGAGTTTGCCATTATAGCTTCTAGGTTAATCTCCAGTGAAAAAGTCATGCAGGACGGCTGCATTAACTATGCAGATAACTGAAAAGTTGTCGACTGACTGTGCCCTTAACTCCTCACACAAACAGTGGCATTACAATTATACCTTAGCAACCATTTCAACAGGCGTGGCATGGCCCCTTTTCAAAGATGTCAAAGCACATAGTTGCAATTGAAATTGTACATAGTGTGTCTAAAGTAAATATGATAGTAAGAACGTCTGGTTTTGAACAGATAATATCCATAGGAAGCAAACATTCAACTGAAATACGTTTAGGAAATAAATAAACCACACATGTAATGGTTGGGGTTTGTAGACGATAGTTGACAGATGTGAAGAGTTTAATTTAGAGTTTCTTGTTTGTTTGTTTTTTAACATAAACAGCACACATTAGCATGTCTAGCTAACTAGTTTGCTAGCTACAGTTGTAAGACGGTGCTACTTCCAAGGCCAGCGACGTTTGATAACTGGGAAGTTTGGGACGCAAAAATGCTTAATTTGTGGTTACAACATGGGAAACTGTGTACACAAAAATATTCAAGTGGTAGCGACCATACGTCATTAGGAGACTGCTGCTAGGCAACTGCTAGCATCTAGAAACCAAAGAGGCTAACAGTTAGCAAGCTAACGGCTGGGTAACTCAATATAGAAAAACTTAAAGGCGTAACAAAAACATGAAGCCGTTGAGTCAACGTCAAAACATAAGCAATGACGCCAGGTCGTGAACTCAAAATTACGAAGGTGAATACCACAGTTCTTGTGAACTCGTCTTGAGAACACAGACAGCAACACTAGCTTAACTTAAACATACAAAAATGCTCCCCCCTGTAGATGTACCAGAGTGAGATGAAGTAAAAGAAGAGATTTAGAGGTTGAGTAATATCGGTATAACCATGAAAAAAAAAACCAAACAAACAACAGAATTACAGAGAGGGAGAGTATAGCTAAGCAAACCACCCCCTTGTTTTTCCATTTTGCTCATCACATAACTACACCACTGTGTTGTCTGCCGGTAAGAGGGGGAGGAGGAAGTCAGCATGTTCTATGAAAAGTCAGGTCAAGTACAAACTATACTTTTGTTTGTTAGACATGCAAGAAGACAAGGGGAGGAAGACAAATGCATATGGGACAACCGGTCCTGAGACGTTCACAAGTCGTAGGTGTCTCTCTCTGAATAAGTCAAGTGGCTAATATAGATAGCGGTGCTATTATTACATTAAGGTGACGTTGTTCAAAATTGCTTATTTTGGCCTATAACTTCAGACACTAAATATAACATGTAGTAACCCAATTCTGTGTCTGACCTCACAAGGACACACCTCCCTATATACTCACCTACACTCATGAGCAGTTGTGACCTGAAAATGTCTTCTAATAATTAGAGCTCAGTTTTATTACCCATTATTATCCATTTTAGCGTCATACATACATTTGCATTAACCGTCATTAATTCAGTTTATTAGATACTGGAAGCTGAAAACTTAAGTATGTCGGCAATACTCGTGTTACATGAGTCATTTGTCTGGAATTTTATGCATCTACCGTATTATATAGGATATGACATAAGTTGTAATTTTGCTCCATCCTCTGGTTACTTTGCAGATACATTTTATGAACTAAACATAAACAAATCTAAACATTTATTTTCCTAAAATAGTAAATGGTGTAATTAATATTATATAATTTAACACCAAATTACTATACATCAATATGAAGCTTATAGGTCAGTGTATTGACGTTTCTAACATACTGAGAGCTTTACTTTTGGATACTCATGCACATTTTATTGCCATTAGTTTTGTATTACAGCTCACAATCAAACTTTCGGGACTACAGCAGTATTCAGTGAGAGCCAAATCAACGCTGGATATTTGTGGTTGTTTCATTATTGATAATTAAAATACAGTAATATTTACAATTCCAATGATCGCTTGTTTAATAGGCTAATGTCACGTCTGTTACTGAACACAGAAACATCCGTGCACCCATCTCCTCAGCAGTGATTACACCACTGTATAAGACTGTTCTCTACAAAGAAGTACTAAACTGCACCAGCGATGACCGTCACATTATTGCTGTCTTTGATCTGCACTTTGGTGTGGAAAGGAGAAATATATCTCAAAGTGGAGACGGTGCTTTGGCAAATTAATCGCGCACTTTAAATCTTCCCTTTTGAGCCCAATAGCTATTCTATCAATGGTAAGTAATACACCAAGGCATAACAGTGCTCTGCATGCAAACAGTTAGCAATGTGAGCTTTGGTCATATATCAGTGCAGCCAAGGCTGGGGTTGATCTCCTAATAGTTTTTTAATAGCCCATTTAAATGACACATGTTCATACAATGACTGAAAAAACTTTTCAAATTAGTTGTCTCTTCCCTTGGCCCAGATTCTCTGAAATTGTTACCCCCCCCCCCCTTCTGAACTGTGCAGGCTAGGTTACCCACTCATTTGAGTTGCCGCAGCTGTGTTATGAACAGGAATAAGGACAGGCATGCATGCAGAGTGAAAGTGGCTGTGCATCTGCCCCACAGCTACATAACCAAAGAGAAATATTGCAAACTTGTACCATGAGAACTGATGTAGTAAGTAACTTCCCCCTCCCAGATGAATCGGCACCCTTGTCATGCTCACAAAGCTGGACTGTCAGTGGGCTTTCACACCGATATTGTTAGTATGCAGACCATTAGACCAAGCCTATAGACATGGAAATGAAGTGGGGAGAGAGTGGGAAAGAAAGAGAGATGGAGTAGGCTGTGTTGGCATGGCTTGGCCTCCATCCAACAAACACACACTCACACACATACACACAATGTCAAATACACAAACATGGCCAGGGAATCATCCAGGGTTTGTCCAGATGGGATATTACTCAGATGTACAGCTATACACAAAGAACTGATCAACTCGGACGGCAATGTCAGGTCAACTAAAGGCCACCACCAGCACATCCTTGGAAAACAACCAGGATGGTGTAACCGCCTACGCCACCAAGTGAAAGGTTTTCTTCTGAATACTTGTGGTAAACGAGGGATTTTCCTGATTTGTTATTCATGGGTCCAGAAAGTTGTGTCCTACCTGAAAAGGGACCACTGACTTGATCCACTCAGAGATTTGCATTTAAAAGAAACAGGTCTGAGACCTCAAGAAGACCCAGGAAATAGGATTCTTTTACGAAAATCGTAAAAGTCAGGACCGCCCCCTTCTGTTCTAGTGTGGGATTTATTATATACACCATATTTACAGCTCAAACATCTTTTTCTTTTTTTTTTTTTAGAAATAATTGGTTCTCAGTTTTACAGAAAACAAAATTACATTAGAAAGATAGATTCTGGCTCTCCATTTTTTTCGTAATCTGGTCAAAAACTCCCTCTCTTACTGTTGTGTTTTCAAAGACATGCCGGTGGACTGAGACAGAACAGCTTACCTTGCACAGAAACATACTTGTCATACTTTGACAAAAAATATTGTAACGCTATCCCGGCTTAAGACAAAGCTGCTTACATTACACCGAACGTTACAGATTATATAGAAACTAGCTCTCAGTGAATACTATGCAGTATCTCTCTGTACAGTATATTAAAACTTTACACATAACCCCACAAGTCAGGTTCTTACTTTATAACATGCACTTTAACTATTGTAGGCGGTGCTACGTTAGCATTAAAAGCTCAAAAGCTAACATGCTAATAACCATGATCCATTAGTTACTTTGTGCGTTTTGCTTTCGGAAAAAAAAGTATTGCTCTGCATGTTTTGAAACGGGGAGAAATCTAAATCCTGACTGGCCTGTTATACGAACACTAAGGTAAATTAATCTCTGTTCACACTGGTAATTTGCTCTTATTTTAAATTTAGAGAAAGTGTTATGTTTTCTAAAGAGCAGCAAGCAGCAAGTCCTTGAATGTTTACTGCACCAGTTAGAATAACAAAAAACTATAACTATAAATTTGGCCCCAGTGCAACACCAGTGAATCTTGTTCAATTCTGGGTCCCCTTTCTAACTTTATGTTGTTCATTTGGAGAAATTGTACTTAACAGGATCCCCATTTCAGTCATATCAGATGACACACTTCATAAGTAAAAAGCTGTCCTCAAAACACTGCCCTAAATACTCTCATTGTGTTCCCATAACCCAGATCTAATTTGGTTTTAGACCTGGAGGTTTTGAAAACAGGTCTCCGCTTCCATTTCACGCTGACTAATTTTTAAGAAACATGTTTTTTAAAGCTCCTCAAGTGAGCTCAACTTCTCTAAACCCGAAGGGAGATACAGACCAATTTGAAAACAAGACTCAAATAAATGCAGTTTGCTGCTTTCTCCCTCTCTCCTCTGCTGGAGTGCAACCTTTGACAGAAGCACATACTCCAGCTTTCCACACTCCGGAGCCAAGTACTCAGAGTCAGAGCGGAGTGTTGGTTTTGGCCTCTGCTTAGACAAGAAAGGGTTGGATGATGGGGGGGCGTCGGACGGAGAGAGACAGGCAGACAGACAGACAGAAAGTAGGCCAGGGGCACTCTGCTGAGTGTTTTTTAGGTTTTGTTTTTATGTGGTTGAGAGCAAATGTCACTTCAAAAACAGAGAGCAAGCAGGAAACAGAAAGAGCTATGTGTTTCACATTTACAAATGAATGATTAATCTACTGCCAATGCAATATTTTGTTTAGTCTTTTATGTAGATATTTGCTTAGTTTTTTTTTTTCTGAACAAAAGTGGTAATTCCAACCAACATAGTTTGAAAAAGTCACAATAGTATCTTAGTATCTCTTTTCCTTTCCCATCATCCTTTTCACTCCAGGCAGTTTATAATTTATATGAATGTAAGTGGATAAAACCACAGTAGTATGTTCAGCCATGGGGTTCTATTGATTGGTTTTTGTCACAGTGAGTTTACTACGTGGACTAGAGTTTTTTTCCCCTGACAGAAATTCTAATTGAGGAGATCAATAAACCAAATCATCAATTGATTAATTAAGACTGAAGGGTTCTGGGTAATTACATGTGCGCTGTGAAGAAATCAGTTTTCTGCTGCTTTTAAAGGCATGGTGGGATATCACTCATTATGTTTAACATTTACACAAACGAAAACAAACTTAATTAGTCTTAGGTCAATAACTTACCGATCTCAGCACTGCAGAAGAGCTGCTGTGGGTGTGCTGGGAGGCAGCTACATCCCTCTACGACTTCCTCCATGCCCGCCCCAAGCAAAAGGAGCACCCAGAGCCCCAAACGCACGCTCCGATCCCGGGACACAGCCATCGTGACTCTGGCTACCTCTGACCGCTGCACCACTTGATAAACACTCGGGAGCCTCTTCTGATCCTCTTAAGTTCCCCGGGAAGCAAGTCAGGCCAGCAGTCAGCAAGGGGGAAGGCCGATGGGCAAGACAGTAGAGTCGAAGTGCTAGGGTGAGCTCTGCTGAGCTGGCAGGCGGCTGTGGATAGAAATGTTTTCATAAGTTTAAAGTACACCTATGAATTCAAGCTGCAGCAAATTAGTGGAATTGAAGGGAACGCTGCTGCTGCTGCTGTCGCTGCTCTCTTTTCTCCTCTCTCTGTCTCTCTCTCTCCCTCTCTGTAGACAACACACTGAGGAACTTACAATAGCTGGATCCCCTCACACTCTGGTCTTGAATGCTGAGAGGGTCGCACACAGGGAGCCTCTTATGTGCTCAACAACTTAGGGACAGCCTCCTCAAACTCAGAAAAAAAAAAAAACTACCATCGTTTGCATCCTCTTCTGCCCTCTCGCTTGATGTCCTCCCTCCTCCTCCTCCCATAGTCAGCTCGCATAATTCTAGTTAGATCTTGTTTTCACAGTTGCCACACAGTTTCACACAAACATGTCTCCCAGAGGATCAATCGTATTGACTTTTTGCAATTGTCTCAATTCTTCTCTAGCTCAACCACAGGCTTCACAATTGAGGTTTTTATTGAAACTGAATGGACTGCCATAATCCTCTGAAGACGTTCATGGTCTCCAGAGGATGGATTGTTATGACTTTAATCTTTCATCTTTATACTGTGGATTACTTGGGATTATGAATATACAAAACCATTGACCATCAACCTTTAGCTGTACTTTGTGTTTTGGTGTTAATTAATACATGTAAATGTGCTAAACTAAAATTTCGCTGTAAGCCTGTTGCAGGTCTTTAAACCCCACATTTAGATGGTGGCTTACATAAATGTTATATATATCATGTTAAAAGCTAAATATCAGATGTAATATTAAATAATATCAAATTATAGTAAAACTCATACTTGTCCTCATACTCATACTGATCCTCACTTGAACTCTCTTACTTCTAAAACAGTCTTCTTCTCAGGGCCTTGAGTATTAATTGATAGTTTACCAAACATTAATATTTTAATTACACTTAAAGTTTTAAAAATAATTAAAATTAGATAGCAGCTCTATATAAGGAGTCAATTATTGGTGTTCACTACTTTAAAAAAAATAATAATATTACTTTTAAATAAAATAACTTTTTAAATAAAAAGCCACTCAGTTTTCACTGCTGTGTTTTCCCAGACTGTTGTTTTGAATAACAGTTGTTGTAATCCTGTGTTACTCATCATTATTCATCCTTTAATTGTCCTGTTGCTTTGCAGATTACAACACCAAGTTTCCCGGTAGTGGTGAAGATCGGCCACGCCCACTCTGGAATGGGAAAGGTACTGTGATGATGATGATTCCTTTACAGTGATGCAAAGAGATGTTACAAGGAGATGAAATTAACCACGTCACAGGTGCTTTAAAGAAAATATTGACTATATAGGATAATCATTTCACAAACCGACGTACACTACTACTTAATATGCATTCTCCATCCTGTTTTCCATTCAGCTGTCCTTCCTATCACAGCTACAACTAATCTTTACTCTCTCAGTCGTCCTTTGCTCTTCTTCTCATTGTGCCGGTATTGACTGAAAACGGTGTTAATAATTTTCTGAGGGAAATCGGAGTGAAGTGTTTCCACCACTCCTCATCGATCCACCACACGCCATTACCCTGAACTGATCAATACGGTTGTCTGTTATTGTCCTTTATAATGTTGGGTTAAAGATGTACCCTGAGTTGGGTCGAACTAGTGTTAACTTTGCCCAGCAGTGAAGGTAAATGACACCTTATGTCCAAACCACCCCCTTTTCTGGATGATTGTCTTATTTTATTTCTAATTCAGGGTCAGTTTCAACCCTGTAGTTTTCAGTCATCTAACACATATTTATTTTTCTGCTTTCTACTTCTTCTGTGTCACAATACTGGCGATTAGCTTAGGTGAAGGTGAAACAAGCAAGATATATTGTCAAGCTAGCTGTTCACCCCTCCTTCCATTCTTTATGCTAAGCTAATGCTGCAAATGTCTCCCAGCTCTTGTTTTTTACTCGCACACAACCATGGTTTATAAAAATACAGTGAAAATTTGTTAAGACATGTTTCATCATCTTTTACATGAAGTTTCTGCATACGTGTGTTATTCCTCTGTAGGTCAAGGTGGACAATGTTAGTGACTTCCAGGACATTGCTAGTGTGGTGGCTATCACTCAGACCTACTGCACTACAGAGCCATTTGTCGACGCCAAATACGACATCAGGGTCCAGAAAATCGGCTCTGACTACAAAGCTTACATGTAAGTGGGCTGTCGTTGTGTGTTAGCTCGGTTTAGGGAGACTGTTAACAATGACTGCAGGGCACAGAACAGAAGCACCAGTTGGCAAGGGCGTAGGGACATAAGAAATCTAGAGCTTGCAATTTTGCCGACCCATTTTTTATTTATTTTTATTTTTTTCATGCTTTTTGTTGTGTGTCAACATGTGCTATTATCACTGTAAAACCAAGAGCATATGCTTACTGGCCTATTTATCATTATAATAATCAGGCCGATAACCCGCGGCAATGCTCTTTGCCCTGCTACTCAAGCTTTTGCCTGAAGCTAGTTTTGCAACGAGGTTTTCTACTGAAGTGACTATTGTGTCTGTAATTATTTAATGCGCAATTTCCTCCTCTTTTTCAGGCGAACATCCATCTCTGGTAACTGGAAAAGCAACACCGGATCTGCCATGTTGGAACAAGTAGCCATGACTGACAAGTGAGCGCTGCTTCCACATTAGTGACGCTCAGGCTGCCGCGGTGTCACACATGTCGCTTTTGTGTTATGTCACAGTTAGTCACAACGTACTCACATAGCAGACTCACTCGGCTGAAAGCAGTTCACATGGGTAAACACGCAGATGTTTGAAGATCAGTTGACATTTTCAGCATCTATTCTTGAATGTTTATACTGAATGTGTGTATGGATAGAAAGAGATTAAACTGTGCTGCTGTGGCTCTGGTTTCTGATATCACAGGTTTTCCACTGAGAGGCTGAGAAAATGTGAACGGGGTATTGATTGCCTCTTATGCTTTTGGGAAAGTGTAATAGATGAGGAAATGGAGCAGCGAGAATTGCCCACATTCACTGTAGAGGAAGGCGAGCAGAACATAACGGGAAAGTTCTTCCTTACTGAATGTTTTACCAAAGCTTCATTAAAAGCACCGGCATAACGGGTCAAAACGTAGATAATGATCAGCTGCTGCAGTAACATCTGGATGGATCATCAACTATAAATACTGTAGCTCAAAATCAAAAAAGATTTAAAATGAAAGTAGTTTAAGTAGCTCAATTTGCAAAAAATTCACAAGCCCCAAAACAGTAAGCAAGTGTTTTACACCTTTCCTTGTTTTTTCACTAATTGGCAACAAAATGTAAAACGAAAAGTGTTAATTTTTAATCAGCTAGTACCAGAATGCTAAAAATATTTGGTAAATCTGAAAGTGTGGAGAGAAGCAGATGCCTGCCCTTGTACATGTAGATTATTCCTTAGGTGAATATCCGTCTGTGTTGAACCTACTTTGGTTGTGTGCAGTCTTCCTGACAGCAAACCGTACAGACAAGAGAGCAGCAGCACCTTAATGGGCTAACATAGCCTGGAGCTACAGAGGCTCTGCAACAGGTTTACTGTCAGGATAGATACCCCCGGAAAGTAACATTTGCACTCTCATACTGTGCTGGAGCGATAAAGAAATCAATATCATTGATGAATTTGTGTCCAAGAGCGAAACTTCTGTAGCTAACCGCGAGGCAGAAAATGTTCAGTTTTCATTCCTAGTTCTGTCTGATGCAGCAAAGTAAAATAGCTGCAACTCTCATTCTCTCGTTCAAGTTATTACCCATATAGTAGCCGAAGGGGCTTTTCTCGGTTATTATCCCTAATCCAGTCTTGTCGTCACATATGTTTCTCTTTGTGATAGGTATAAACTGTGGGTTGATACCTGCTCTGAGATCTTTGGAGGGCTGGATATCTGTGCTGTCAAGGCCATCTGTGGCAAGGATGGCAACGACTACATTACTGAGGTGAGAAACGCACACATAACAGAGGGCAGGAGGAAGCTGAAGAGAGATTTTTAGATGGACCAAATTGCTGATAAGGCCTTAAGCGGCTTTATATTACCACTGCCTCACAGTATTTACTGACCCCTGCCTTTTGTTTGCAATGTTTCACCATGTTGACATCAGCCTGTGGGAATTGTGTTACATAAGACTTCCAAAACAACTGTATTACATTGAGTACTGGCCTAATTTACACTGATGGGACTTTAAATTGTCTGGAATCAAGTGATTGAAACTAGCCTGAATATTCATGTAGAGTTTTGATAATCAACATCTGGTAATATTTGAAGACGGTCTTTCCCAACAAACTCCTCTGCCTGGTCAATTTAATTTTACTGTCTCCGTTTGTCTTTAATTCGGTCTTTCCAAAATGTATTGGTTTCATGTTTAGTCATCTCTAGTCACGACCACAACGGTTGTAAATACACACTGTGAAAGAAATTAATGTAGAAAGTAGTAGCTTTCCTATAAATGAACAATTTAATTGGTATGTCTCAGTTTGGAAAATGTCTTAATGCTCTAACCTCACACATCAGCTTTGGAAAAAAGAAAATAGTTTAGGGCATTTTTGAGGGCGAGGAGAAGATTAAATTGACGCACAGTGAGACCATAAGATTGGGAAATTGTCCATTGTGGACAGATGGGAAAGAGTGTGCAAGGGTCAGACAGGAAGGCTCAACCAGTTAGAGAGTCATGCTCAGACAAAGGAGAAAAAAGATTATATTGTACGTGAGGAAAAGTTCGGTTGGCTGACTAACTTTATCACCTCTGGCTTGACTGGAAGAAGTCCCAAAGCTGGGCAGCTGTGAGTGTAGTGTAGTGAGTAGTGCTGAAATACAACAATCATATATAACATTAGCCATAACATTATGACCACTGACAGGGGAAGTAAATAACATCGACCATCAACAATACAGTGTTCTCCTGGGAAGCTTTTGGACCTAGCATTCATGTGGATGTTACTTAGACATGTACCACCCACCTAGACCAGACCAGGCACCGCCACCCTG
>JASGAT010391472.1:0-26202 GCA_030220025.1 Chelon auratus | reverse complement strand
TGCCTGGTCTGGTCTAGGTGGGTGCTACATGTCTAAGTAACATCCACACGCCAGGTCCAAATTTTTCCCAGCAGAGCATTGAATTGTCACAAGATGGTCAATGTTATTCAGTTCTACTGTCAGTGGTTTTAATGTTGGATGATTGGTTTATAATATTGTGGTGGAGACAGATGTTTAATCACATCCTCCATTTTTGAGTAGATAGCAAAGACAATAGCGTAGCTTTCTGAATATGGGATGTGGAGCTCATCATATTGCTTTTTGTTGTTCTTTTCCTTATTTCTAGCCTCATTATTTGCGTTACTTATTGCAGAGCAAAATACACTTCACATTTTAAAATGTATTTTTGTTATATATTGGTATAACGACCAGATTCCAGCTGTACATAGGATTAGAAAGACATGAAGACAAACAAATCCAGACTCTTAATACCGTAGCCTACATCTTTTTTCACTTGTAATTTTATTAAATGCCAATTATATATATATCTAAAAGCAATCATCCTTATGTCTGTTAAGACTGATGGATCATAGGTAATGTGAGCTTATTCTAGCAAATGTTGGTCTCAACTCAATCAGCGTATGGACAAGTATTTTCTTTTCTCCACTTTAACCTGTCTCACATGGAAATTTGAGTGCTTCCATTGTTAAACTCTTTTTTTTTAAACAAATCATGACACACATGACACAATACACAACTCTGCTCACCTTCTAACTAGCACATTTTAACAGTTATTTACAGTATTTAAACACTTAAACACCTGAATATTTGCCAGGTGGGAGGGAATCAATGCTTTATAAGTGCTGCTTTTTCCTTCCCTCTTTTAGCTCCGTTTTTGGTCTCCACCAGCTTGAGAGCAAAATATATGTGTTTTTAGCTGCTACATGAACCACTATGTTCTCTAACTGCGTCTGTCAGCTGCTTAATGTTGAGGTGGTGTGTGGTTCTACACTGAAAACACCTTCTTGTTACCCCCAAAGACAAAGCTGGCAGAGTTGGAGAACTGTGAGACTGAACCAGAACAGTAATCTCAAGATTTGAAAGATGCTTAACCGCTCCATACAACTGAAGGAACAAAGCATAGGTTGTATATGAAGAGCGAGACAGGACTCACAAACAGAGCAGACCTATATGCATCTCCCCTGCCGTTTGATACTTTATTATAGAAAAAATATAGCATCTTTAATGTAATGTAAAACAATATTACACTATCAGTGGATCACCTTAATCTGTGTAAGGCTGTATGCACATGTTAATAAATGTGATAGTTAAGTTACTGCAAAGAAACTGATGCATACAGTAGAGAACCTGGGTCAGGTTATCTCATTTCAAAGTGTAATAAAAGTGCCGTAAATAATCTGTTGTTTGCACTGTGCTTAATGGAAGTTGGATGATTACAGGGTGGGTGCATGCATAATGCAAAGGGGATGGGAGACGTCAGTGGGGGGTCAGTTTGAGACTAACAGCAAATCTTTGCCCCAGGGCCACATGACAGGTAAATCCGCCCACGCCACTTGCATTCACTGTTATTTTTGCGGTAGTTTTGTTCATTATGATTTAGAAAATAAATTAACAGGCAGCTCATTTTAACTCTAAATGTTTACCTTTATCTGGGCGTGATGTTGGCATTAACGAAAGGAAATCGTCTCGAGGAGGAGATTATGAGAGGGGGTCTTCCGAGGGAGTTTTTTTTCCCTTCGAGGGAGTCAGATTTCCCTAGACCGTGGGTCCTGGGAGTCACTCAGCTCGGGACTGAGAAAGCCTTTGTGCTGAGAGAGAGAGAGAGAGAGAGAGAGAGGGAGAGGCAGACAGAGAGCAAGAGCGAGTGAGAGAGAGAGAGAGAGAGAGAGAGAGAGAGAGAGAGCAGTGTGACTTCAGGTCTGCTTGGTGAGGCAGAGACCACGGAGTCTGCCTGAGTTTCATCACATACATTTCCTTGGAGTTCACTTCCAAAGCTGGATTTTTATTTATTTAATTGCAAAAATGTTTCAAGGGTAAGAAGTATTTATACGCGTTACCTCAACATTTCCAGCGTGAAAAGCGTTTATTGATTTGACAAACTTTTCACATCTTCAGCTACACCTCAGAGCAGACCTCTGCTCCACTTCAGCTTCACATTCAAACACATTTCAGTTACAGTTTAACTTATTCTAACTTAAACTCATGACCTTTTTCGCTATTTTGAATGTTTTGAAGTATATCTACCACTTCGCTCAATGCATTACATACATTATATGGTTGATGTTGCTCCTTAGGTGGTCTCTCGCCCTGAATCTCGCTCTGCTGTGCCGGCTGGCTGCTGCCCTGCAGGTTATAGAAGGTAAGATTAAGAATAATCGTCAACTTGTGGAAATGATCACCAGACGTAGGTTGAATATAATGGTTAAAAAGTTTACCTGTAGTCACAGATGTGCCTTTAGTTCCTCCTTTGACCACAGGTAAAGTCATTCTAGATGCTGTGTTTAATTTTGTATCATAGCAGAGTCGGAATTTAGGTGAATTTGTCCTCGGATAAAAGATCCAGGTGACAGCTGAGGGAAAAATATTCAAGGTTCAAGGTTCAAAGAATCATGTATTTCACACTGAAATGCCTGTATAATATATTTGAGCAAGAACACATACTATTCATTATGTATTTCCTTTATTTCAAAGTTAACCTACTTAAATATAAAAGCATACAACCTGTGCCTTTCACTGTTGTCTTCACAAGATTAAATCCCTTTTAGGAATTGTATTCTGGTGTTTAAAGAGCACAATGATGTATTTTTCTACATGGTAGCTTAAAATGGAGGAGTAAAAGTAGTGCAAGTTAATTTTTCAAAATACTTCAAACATGAATTACTGCACATTTATTTCCACTGATGTTATGTGAACATGCTCAGCCAGAGAACATTCAAACATTGGTTCAAATCAAATGTGTGCCATGATTTACACACTTGAAAATGTGTGAATGGAAATGCACATATCAGAACCTGAATATCTGCCATCCAAGCAGTGACTACAGGCATGACTGAGGTAGATGGGGCTTGCTTTACAAACCCACTGTTTTTGTGTCATCTACACATTATTACTACCACTCAATGACATCCAAATCCTGTTTTGGAGCAATGGACTACCAGAGTGATAGAGCAGTGTTTTACAACCACTGCGCCGCGGCACACTAGTGTGCCGTGAGAGATCGTCAGGTGTGCCGTGGGAAATTATCCAATTTCACCTAATTGGTCTAAAAAACATCTCTTGAAAATGAATTAATTATTATCTGCATATAATATGCCATTGTCAAGTATGTTTATTTGATTCCTATTCAAGACACTTTGACAAGAATGACTTTATATTGTTAATATAGGCTATAGCGTTTCTTTTTTTTTTTAACATTTTCAGTTGGTGGTGTTCCTTGTGATTTTTTCAATGAAAAAAATGTACCTTGGCTCAAGAAAGGTTGAAAAACACTGTGATTATTGTGAGTATTGTGCTTTCATAAAAGTGTGCTAATCGTATTTTTAGAGGGTGTAAATTAAAGCAACGGATGTCGAGATCTGCTGACCTCTAGCCCCTAGTATGGGCCAAAGTAAAATCACAGTGGTCATAATGCATTTTTTCATTGTTATCAGATGCTCCCTGCCTCCAAGCTGTCGGTGTCTTTCAAATCCCACCCCGCCAATTTGCAATGCGCTGAGCTTTGACTGGTGCAGTGCCCCTTTAGTAGTCAATAGACCATCAATAGACCCTCGCCCACAGACCCATTGCGAGACTCCCCCTTCCATTTCCATTTTCACACCTCTGTTGTGGTTTTCGTTCACTGGCTCCCTCCTGTGAGGCTCTTTTAATACAAGGTCTGAACAGGCCCTTATACAGCTCTGCAGGAGAGTGATAGTTTGTTTGCTTGGCCACAGACCAGGCTTCCTCTGCCCTCTTTATCTTCCGAGTGTGTCCGATGAGGGAGCTGGAAGTGGCCGTCAAATCAAACGCTGCACCAGGGTGAGAAGTGAAGTGTTCAGTTGGTATGGTAATGGTGTGAGGGGTTTCCTCTGCGCTGGATGTTTGTGTATTCAAGATATTTGCGTTAGGAGGAGGGTCCACACCGAGCTTTGAAGTAAGATGCTGAGAACACACTTGGAGCAGTTTAATGTCAGCACCTGTAGGATTAGGGCTGGCTTGGGTTTAATTCACTACTACTTTTCGATTATGGATAACAAAAATAATGTCCATTTTGCCTTTTTTTTTTACATTTACATGAAGTCAGTAATGTTGTAGATGTTCACATGGTTTAATGGAAAGGTTTGTGTTGTCTGGCCTGAGTTATACTGTATATTATAACAGATTGCAGTGGATGGCCAAAGGCTTGAGTGTGTCTTGTGACAAGGAAATCTACAGCCTGGAAGCCAGAACAACTTCCTTACCCACACATTTTTTTGTGTGTGGGTAAGGTCTAGAGTCGCTCTGTTGAACTGATTATGCTCCGGCAAAGATCTGCCAGGCCAGTGTAGTCATACAAGTCATCTATGAAGTGGAGTTGAATTAGCTGACTCTGTATTGGTTGAAACATGTCCCATAATGAAATCCAAATGATATGTTACCAGAAGTGAGTTTGACTAACTCTAACCCTAACCTGGCTAGGAAATCTGTGTTCATTCAAGGACAAAGAAAATTACCCTTAGAATTACAGTTGGGTATCTGCCTTTTTGCAAATAATTTGAGGCACCAAATTGCCAAAGTGAAGCTATATCATCAAACATTTCAGAAACTACTAGGGTAATCTTGTCATAGAGCAGTGTTTTATTTATTTTTCAGATCAGCTACATTTTATTGCGTATTTAGGTCAGTATCCTATAAAATATATTCACATGGGACAATTCCACACTTCATTATATTAATCTACGTTCAGTCAGGGCACAGGAAGGGTCTGGAGGTGAAGGTGATGGACACATCTGACTTTAGTTTTCAGCATTAACCATACAAACAGCAAGCTGTTCATTTGCTGTAACCACGGTATTCTAGCTAGGGCAGTGTGATAGTTTTAAAAATCTGTTCAGTAGAACATTATTAGCAGTTCTTCTGTGCATGAATTTCCGTAAGGGACAAAAACGTGGCTGTAGCTAAATGCTGGAAGCAAAAGTCGTTCAAACAAGCGTTTGAAAACATGAATGAAGCCGGAATCAATGTGGACAGCAATGTTGAAAAAGTTGGTCCTTCTTGTTTATCTTTTTCTACTGAATGAATTCAATAAAGAATGTTGTCAGTAAAGCCAGGGTGAAAAATATCATCTCTTGTTAGATTTCCAGTAAATCTACAATGGCCAGAAGTAATTCACAATTGTCAAACAATTTTTTAGTGTAGTTGTTTATTCAGCTTTATGTTTTGGGGCATGTAAACCCATTCATCTTGGATCATTTTATGTAATATCTATCATATGTCTATCTCCTTTCGATTGCCTTTCAGCCAAAAGTTATACTTCTGCTTCAAACCTATGCTGTCGGTAGGTTGTAGCTGCAAACCCAATGCAGCAGCCCGACCACAGATATGTAACTACATGTCATGACTCATGACGTAGCCTCCAAGCGTCACCAAGCGTGACTGGTCTGTGTGTTCCATCGCACACACTGCAAAAACTAAGCGGCAGGCTCAAATGTTATGGTGTAGGCTTTGGGATAGCCTACATTACCAATTCATGATTAATTTGAGCTTTGCAATAACCCTGTTTCTACAGTGCATTTAAATACTTTCTCTAGTTACTTGGTTTATGTGGGGCTTTCGGAATTGTCCAATATCAACGTACTTTTGGTTTGACACTGACTCATATAACACCCAGCAATTTTGGGCAAAATCTTTCTAATGTTTAGCCATTCGAGTGAGAGATGACAACTTTACGCAAAGATTTGGAAACTAACACCTTCGGATTTAGACATAGCTTGCAGAGCAACTTCAGATGAGTACATTCTAGACATCTTGGCATTTTCCAGACATCCCACTATGTTCTGCTACCTCCCAACCCTTCCAAAACCCCTCTTATTTTTAACATCAATGACCTTCACTTTCCATTTACCGTTGGTTGAGTTGCTCTGAAAGGATTCCATGTTTAGCCAATATAAATGATTGTAAGGTGAGCCCAGTAGGAGTCTGTTTCTGATGAGTTTCCTCTGTACAGAGTCACATAATCTTGTTGCTGATAATTTCAGTCTTATGTCAGATGCAATTCTTTCTGCTGTCAAAAGCATAGTTTTCACATTCATTTGCCTCCCACCCCAGAAGTTTTACGCATGAGCCTTTCAATCGCCTGACCTTATTTGCTCTCTGATGTTACTGGAAGAAAACTCCCACCAAGGACCCTTTAGTGTTTTATGGCTCTCTACATAAATGTCTTCTGTATATTTGAGCACTGAATGCCCTCACTGCAGCGGCGTCCTGTCTGGAATGTGCCCATTCAGCCAGAGTGACTTTGATTTGAACACAGTTGGGCACAATGGGCCAACTGTAAAAGGTGTCATTGCTGTATGTGTGCAACGGTCAGCTCTATGGGGTTTGGGGAGGAAAAAAACTCTCACTGGAAACTTGAAAATAAGAATGGGTGTTTCTTTATGGGGTCTATTGACTTTCCGTTGAAAAATGGTCTTTCTCTCATAGTTTCCATGATGTGATGCTCAAAGAGGTGATGTAGTTCTCCAGCTTGGGTACCCATTAGCATTTAGAGGAAAACAGAGTGTACATGGGTTCAAAATGAGAAGGAAAAAAAGAAGTTGTCTTTCTTGTAGAGGAAATGACACGACTGACAGAAGCAATCATTATATCGACCTGATGTTTACTTATGATAAAAACTCAGCGGAACAGCTCTGTCATGGTTTTAGAAAAGCAAACTCTGAAAATGTCACTGGTTGTCTGTTGTTGTTGTTTGGGTATACGTTTCCATGGTTGCTGCCTAAAAAGTGGGCTATGAATCGCTATCATTGTGTATCTGTTCCATGCTATCTAAGCTTTGGGGCATGAAGAATACAAAGAGGCTTTTACCAGCCGGAGAAAATTTGACTCTTCGTGTAATTTTGGAGAGAGTTATCTTTCTGTTTATGACCGCATTTAATGGCTGAAAACACATTTCGTCTTTTAGAAGTTACCAAGAATCTGCCAACACTTTTACACTTGCCCCCTCTGGCTCCATGTCTGGCAAAAAGCATAATTTTAGTGTGGGGAAGGTGGACACTAATTTAAGGCTCCAACATGGTTCCAGCAGAGCTTTGCAGATGCTGTTTGTTTGAGCTGTTGTTTGTCCTTTAGCTTGACTCCTGCTGCAGAAACAAATGAACAAATAATGAATTAGGGTTTGCAAGGTGTTGTAGAGGAATGAAGTCAAATTTTCATGTGTAGCCATTATCTGTCCAACTCACTTGTTTCGTTCAGTTAGCGATAGCTTGCTGGAGGTGGTCTCCGTATTCTCTGTTTCTGTTGAATCCCCATAATCATTAACTCTGGGTAGAGCTATGCAAACAGACAATGATGCGCAATCATCTCACTTTACCCAGCTTGGGTGGTTATTATCAGTGATGGGAATAACGGCGGTAAAATAAACGGCGTTACTAATGGTGTTATTTTTTTCAGTAACAAGTAATCTAATTAATTAATATTTTCTCCGTTACAACGCCGTTACCGTTACCAACGCTGAAATGTGGTGTGTTATGTTGGGCGGGGGGGCAATCAGCGGCAGGGCAATGTTCAGTTGGGCGGGTGTTGTTTACACACAAACACGTGCATAGCAGTAGTATAGGCACTACTTTAGGTAAAAGGCAAGAACGTACACGTTTTCAGAGTTTTGCTTGTCACAGTAGACAAATCAGAAGTGTAAACATCTGTTATAAAGCTATAGGTGAACTGGAACCAAACTGCAAACACAGCATGACGTTGTTTTGGTTGACGCCATACAGTCGTATCAGGGAGGCTGTCATGAAGTTTCTTTAAAATACAATGACCCAGCAGTGACTGAAAAGCCCAGAAGATCAAAACATAATCAGCTGGAATCTCCAAAGACTCTTCTCACCAGCTGGACGAATAATCTTCTGCCACATGTTAAATATGTGTAACATACAGTCATAGCTTCATACTATACAGCTTAGCAGTGTGTCGGCTTACACATAAATGCCAGTATGGCAATATGACTCTGTCTGACTGTGATGTATACAATGCCACATTTATGTATATATATGTAATCAGTGGCGAGCGTCCAGTGATGGTTCAGTAAAAGTCTTCAAACGACTGCTGAAAGCCACTGTGCAGAGATGGAAGTGAGTTTGCAGAGCTATTAGCACAGCAAGCCAGTAATTACCGGGCAGACTAACAGTAATAATATGACCTGTGAGTAGAGCACGGGAGAAACACAAGCAGTTTGTTGAAGGACTTTTTGTATTGAAATTCTGATTGATTTTAACCTGTTTTAACTAAGAACTGATCTTGATTTAAATGGAGTGCTGAACGCAACAAGACATAAAGACATACTTGCAACACAAACTTTAAGTGTGACAAGAAGACAAAAGTGAAGTTGTTGACTCATGTAAACGTCCAGCTCCAATGCAATGCATGATTTTATATACAGTGGCCACAAGCTCATAATTACGGACAGATTCTTGTCTGAATCCTTCTCAGCCTCCATTAAAGACTTCTGACTGGAGTTTTAAGGGAAAGGTGGAACGTACACTGTTCTTCTGTGTGTGTGTTTAAACTCGGGCTGTTGCATATTTGAGTCTGAGCCTGTGGCTACAGAAATTAGGCCCGTGCCGCTGTTTGCAGACGGAGAGCATTACATAAACTCACACACTGACGCTCTCACTCTTTAACTACAAATATATGTGATCCATTTAAAGGACCAGATGGAAGACAACTGTTAATTATCTGTGAAAACTGATTCAGCTCAAGTTTTGATTAGTTTTGCCCAAGTAAAAATCAATAGGATCACTAATATACATAATTACATAATCTATATTACATTGCCTTTTTAGCATGGTACTTAAAGTTAAGAGTCGACTGTATTGATAACAACTTTGCTTCCTCTGAAAGAAAGCCCTCTGCACACCAGCCCCATTCTGCACCACAGCTGACTGTTTATTATTTACATTTGGATTAGGCATGGCTCAGATACTTCTCCTACACTTAGGCTTCTTCGATTCCTGGAGGCCGTGTGCATGCTCCTCACTGACTGTCAGTGCCATAGTGAGGAGACATATGACCATAAAGGTTAAATCTGGGGAGGGGGGAACATTTACAAATGTGAGCTCATGGCTGTAGTGATCTGAATACTTCTCAGAGCCCATCTTCTCAGTTTTCAAAGAAGGAATTGATCACTTCTGGTTCTGTGCGCATGAGGAAACCTTTCTTCAAGTTACGAATATGTTTTTACTCCAGTTAACAAAGGAGATGTGGTGTAGAGGCCACATGTAAACTAAGCTGTTAAACTGCGAAGCAACAGAGGTAACAAATGATCTGATCACACGTATATCCTCCATCTACACATGTGCAGGTCTCTGCTAACAGATCAGAGAGGAGAACCAGCGTTTTACTCCAGCAGTGCTGAACAATGGGGATTTTTGTGGCGGACATTCGGTGGGTGGAAGGCAATCGATGGTACACTGCCAGGGAGCCACTGGGGCAAACATGAGATAATATTTTCCTGTCACATTTCTCTGAAGGTTGTCTTTCATTCCACACAAGCGGTTGTCACAATACACAAAACACAAAATGGAGTGACATAACTGACCAGCAGGGCGTCACCATCCCTAAACTCCTCACTGCCTCAGGACTGTATTAGTTTTTTTATGTGGGGTCGCCCAGTGGGATTCGCACCTGTGACAACGCCACTCTTCAGGATCTAATGGGCAAAAGAATTCCCCTTTACCGCGCCTCCTTGGAACCCTTGCGTTCCATTAACATTGGAGGAGGAGGCAAACCCATGCAAAGAGCTCTGAGAACAACATTTGCAGCTGAGCAAACATCCCTACACACACGCTGAGGATCTCACATTCAGTGTCCCCGTGCCTTACACACGCATAAGTGGGACATGAGAGGATGTGAATAATTCAGTGTAGATCTGCTTGTCACTCATTCACTGTAGCTTGGTTTAAGACTTGCAGTACTGCAGTATAGAAAAAAAAAACATTAAAATGTCATCATGATAGTGGTAGGCTGTGGAAAGTGACAAGTGATTTTAACATAGTGGAGGTTCAGATATTTCTGTTGGCATCAGTTCATATCTACCTGCTGCTCTCTGTGTCCAGCTGACCCTTTTAACTCAACAGGCATTAGCACATGCAAAATAATCATCAGTTTCTCTGTCTGTTTCTGCATGAATGTGTGTTTTGGGAGGTGAAGTAAGGGTGAGAGGATGGCAGGGGGTTGTGGGAAGTAAGATGGAGCAATGATTCTGGACACTCGATGTAATGGAAACTGTCCCTCTGCAGATGTCCACCCCTGACCTCATGACAATTCCAAACAATGCATTCCTCTATCTGAAATATGCTGTAGACCATACAGTGTGCCATTCAGTGGACTTGTGTGTGTGTGTGTGTGTGCATATTAGTTCTGTTTGTGCACGTGTGTGTGTTCGAAGTCAGAAGTTCATCTGTGGCATTAGCTGAGTTAGCTGGTTAATAACCTGGGACCCTGCAGGCAGCCTGTAAACCATTAAACCAATCTCACCACATGCTACAATCACATGCCACTTACCATTACCTTAATTTTACAACTAACATGGAAAAAAAGCACTTAGTCAAAAAAAATCTGCATTAACTTACATTTTTATGATAAAATAGATCAAAACACTACTTGTCACATGAAAGGTTTCTCTCAGAGTGACAGATATTAGCATCTTTAAGCTCATTATTTTGGGTTATAGTGCAAAATTTGACATTTTATGTATTCCCAACTGTTTACTGTTAGCTCTGGTAAACCCAACATCAAATAATAAATACACCAATAGCAGCTGTTAAACATGGTGGAAGTTGCTCTGTTGCAATCTGATTGTGCTGATTTGCCAGGCCAATCAAATTGTTTGGGTAGGCTTTGTGTGGGGATGGGCAGTAGAGTAACAAGTAACAAGCTCGGATTGGTTGTAGGACTATCCAGTTGTATGCAGGGGTATTTTTTTTTCTCTGTGGAAACACGCCCCACAATGTAATCCAAATATCATTTTACCAGACTCATATTCTGATGAGAACTGAGTCTGGCTACGACAGGATCGTACGGTCCTGGGGGAACCTAAAAAACGTCTGGATTTATTTAAAGTAAACTGAAAAGTTAGTTTGATAAGAATCCAACCTTTATACTTACTGTAAAAATGTGAACTTAAAATCTTAAACACTGAAATTTACTGTGGTCAGTACATACGGTTACCAACCGTTATGTAAACATTACTGTATAGCAGCCACAAATGGATCCCTTTTTCATGGTTTAAAGATGTGGTAATTCATCCAAAGGGTGGGGGTGTTCGGAAAAGCTCTAAACACAACATTAACATGTTAGCACCCTATAAATCTGATATCACAAACAAGCTAGTAAACTGGTCTCTCACAACTCTGGCAAATTGACCACATTATCAAGCCGACATTAAAAGTCTATAAAGCTTCCTTTATAAGACTGCTGCTGTGGTAGGAAGGTAAAGAAGGTAAAATCCAAAACAAGTGAGCTTAAAGATGCTAAAATGGCCTGGGAGAGCCGAGAGAAACTGTTGAACCTTTCAGTGTATAGAAAGAGGCTTTTTTTTAAATCAATTTGATTTAGTAATATCCTTGTGTTTGTCAAATGATATCTGTGAAAGCCAACCTTCAGTCTGATGTCAAAGGTCACACAAACAGGACAAAACCTCAAGCTTATAGGAAGTCTGACTGAAGGGCATGCCACCAATGTGGTTAGTTTACAGCACAGGGCCTTTTACCCTTCAACTCACCTGGTTAAAGTGTCTGTCCATTATTTGAGTTTTAGATCACAGCCTTTTAAGATAACAAAAGTTAAATAAAGGGAATTCACCTGAGACCACATTCCTCTTTAATGTAGTCAGCTGTGTCTCTAACTGAGACAACAGAAGTTATCTTGGCCCTGTGGATCCATGCCCTGGTCATTATCCCACATGATCTTAATATTACTGATGCTGGCTTTCACCACAGGTTTGAAACTGGAGAGCTGTTTCATGTCGGGAGGATTCCTGATACACTTTATAGTGACCCACCATCTAAAACAGTTGATCCACTGCCAATATTACATGTACAACAAGAGCGAAAAGAGTGGACTTCAGAGGCTAATAGTCATCTACTGTATGTCATCAGTGAACCCTGGCCTGGTTTTTAATTTGCTATTCTGATATGATCAAACAGCAACTTAATTTGTCACTCATCACAATGCAATCTAGGTTGTACCTACACATGACTCTGAATAGGAGCTCAAAATGCACATTTGTATCTTTAAATAAAAGAAAACAACCCGTCAAAACATTTAGTCTATAGCTAACTTCTATGCCTTACTCTTTGTGTGTGTTCTGGAGGGGGCAGGTCATGTCTTAGGGTTAATCCTACCCTGGGGTGAGACTCTTCTGATAACCTCACTGGCTCACTGGCTCACTGACTTCCAATTTTCTCCCGTTTTCTTTTCTCCTCTTTTTATCTTTCCTGTTCTCTTTTCTTATCCTCTACTCTAAAGCAGCCCTCTTTGTTTCTCTTGGTCCGTCCCTCCCTTTATCTACCCACCCTTTTCCCATAATTTACAATCTTTTGTGACAAATTCATCTAATCAGTTTATTACCTTTAAACCACTCACACACTTATTCATTACGTTTCTCCATAGGTCCTGACAATGATGTATTCCTTACTCTGTTGTTGAATCCAGTTCAGCTAGTGTTCTACTATTTCTCAAAAAGCCCCCTCTTGACCCACCCAATGTCTAAACTTCTCTGTCGCCAAGGCTTGAAGAACACAATTGTTGAGTGGATCATTTATTACCTTTGGGGCAATGGGCCTTTTGATATATTTCAGTTGAGTTTCAGGTCGGGCTGCTGTATTGAGTTCTTAAAGATATTCTTTTATCAGTCGTCTGTGGTTAAACATCTACTGTGATTTTAGACCTTACTTAAGCTTTTGATGCAGTTGACCGTGCAATTCTCACTGGACATCTTAAGTAGTGAGTAGACATGTCAGTGACTTCAGATCTTAATGTTTAATCTTTCTTCTTGAATTACCTAATTTACCTTTAGGCCTCTTTGTTTTGCAGATGATTCTCAGTTCTTTTGACTTAAACAACAACTGGACAATGCATCATCACTAAATATTTAACATATGAGCCCCAATAACACCAATTTTAGCATTCCTACACTAATTACCAATTGGCTGTTTGAACTCAATCAGAAGAGAACTGATAGAGTCTGATATATTCAAACCATTCCCAGGCCACACTGCCCCTATGGCCTACAGTTAGTCCATCTTACACACAAACAGACACACACCAACGCGCTCACACACACATTCCCGCACTCTTTGAAGCTCGGGCTCAAGTTCCTACCTCATTGTATGTCTGTGCGTGTGCACGTCTGCCGTCGTCTCCCGCATTCCAGACATTCTTTGTCTCCCACCTGCCGTCCTGGTCATCATAGAGATTCAATCAGACCTGGGGACGCTGTCCCGCTCAGGCAATCACCCCTGAACCATAACTGTCTGCAGGGCCACAGATAGAAAGTGTTGCTGCCCCACAGTGATGTAGTTGTAAATTGCACATAGGTAAAATAAGCTCTCCTGTTGTAGTTTCTATAACTATTACACATAATGGTGAAACCTAACATCAGATAATCTGGGATTTGTATATTCCTTCTATGTCATTCTCCTGAATAGCTGCAAATGTTGAGACGTTGCTATGGAGAAGCATTAATAAATAAGAAAAGTTTTATTTTATTATTTCCTTCTGGGAATATTCTTTTTCTTCTTTACTTATTTATTTTTTTATCACCAGTCTCAGATGACATCCAGATTCACAAAACTTTCCTTAAGCACTTTGGCGGCTGAATGACATTCATTCTGTCTACAGTTTATTTTTTGGACAGTAAACTGACTTTATTAGGCGCGTTACTGATGTTTTCCCGTGGCTCTATTGGCCCCTGAAAGTGGGCAGGAATCTTAATGTGGATGACGACTAGCCACTCGCGAGGACAGTGTCAGTTTTTAGCCTCAGCCTTTCTTGGCCACGCTTTCATGTCATGTGAGAGCTCATACATGTGCCCCGACATTTCCAGACTGAGAACGTCCTAGAAATATGAAATGAAAACACATCGTAGGGGGAGCGGAAGAGGAGGGAGGATGGAGGGAGAAAAAAAAAACTCTGCTTTGCAACACAGGCTTCATTGACTGCTCGACTAGTGGCTGCGTTGTGTGCATGTGTCTGTCTGAAATTGTGTATTTGTGGTATATCATTACCTGAGAACAGGTCCTCTCTGTTGACCTTTTCAGCCCGCCCACTCAGCTACCCGCTTTACGATTGGTTGAGAAGATGAGTCAGTCAAATCTGCTGGGGTATAGTAAAACATGGAGCCATGCACACATATACACAAAACAGCTCATACATGAACAATTTTGTGCTTGTCTGACAGAGGGAACCAGTTAAAAATGTCAAATAGATAAACATCTAAGTAATGCTATAGTTTCACCATTAAAGCAGTGGAGTTTTTTAAGTATATGTCCGCATATGTAGTTCCGAGTAAATGAGTTCTTGTGTTGTTCTGGCACAAAATCGCTGCTCCGTGAGCCAGAACCTCTTTCGCTCTAATTGGCAAAGTGCTGGTGCATTCTAACACACAAAACCAAGAACACACACGCACAAGATTTAACATCACACACAAACAGGATGTGTAACAGCAAATTCATTTTTTATTTTTTTTTTTGTCTGACACTATTCATTCAGTTTTCCAGCAGATCTGCCTTTTAATAGGGAAGTGAAATATTTTCACAAAGGCAAGGGCTGAACTTTAACTTCTCAGTTCTTACGTCCACTAGCAGTATCAAAGTCCTCGCATATTAAAGTTTTACAACTGTGACGCCTAGTAGTTATTACATATTCATAACCTTAGTAAGGATATCCATAGCTATATTCCTCATAAACAAAATGATGATTATACCAATGATAACCGTTAGTTATTTTGCAGCATAAAGGGTTGTTTCAGCCAAATAAATATCTATTACTGACTGCATGGCTGCAGGTCTTCTTGTGTATTTTACAGATTTTGGCCACAAGGTGGTAGCAGAGAGTCCATATGTGTGGACAGGGCTATGCTACAGCTGATATTTATGTGTAATCTTTCTTATGTTTTCTCACTTGTGTTGATAGTATCATATTTCTTTTTATATGCTCTCTTTATGTAAATACATTTATGGTACAGAAGTGGGAAACAGAGTTTTTTGATGACATGACAAAACTTAAAACAAAAAAATTGTCAATTAAACCAATTAAAACTCCTGCATAATCCATAAAGTTTTAACCTGTGATTTCCATAAGGGCACATGTCTCCTGATCATGTGATTTCCCCCGTCCTTCTCCCGCAGCTACTTGACTTATTATTTTGGGGGTTAAATTTATAGCATTCACCATGGGATCGGCTGTGACAGTAAACCAATTAGAGTATATTGTTAGGGTGGTTGCTAGGTAGAGCGGGAAGTGACAGAGGGGTGAAGGGTGAAGGGGTTACTCTTCCTGGAATCCAGAGGCCCTAAATGGGGTCACCATGTATAGAAAAAAGAGGGTCTGAGAACACTCATGAGAATGTGGGAGTGTTTTGACCGGACGTTGCACATGAAAGTGACCACTGCCTTTTTGTTACTTGTTCACATGAAATGAAAGTCAAGTTAACATTTTCTCACATCCTTTCCTTTGAACAGTTGCTCAAATGCAGCAACTTTGTGACCTCTATTTACTTCTTTTCCAATTCCAACACAGCAATGGACTAATTACAATTTTTCTATTTACAGTGAATGAAACAGATATTATCCCGCAAAGATCCCGTAGATCCCAGAGAATTTTCACCTGACGCTGCAGTTCCACGCAGTACTACCATGCATTTTAGGATCCTTGAGTCGGTTTTAGCGCTTTCAGCGTCTTGGGTTCAGCCTCTTCTCTCTTTTCGACCCTGCTTTCAGTCCCAAAAGACAGTATTTTAACCTATAAAACAACTGTAGTGTATGGTGGATGTGTGAATGGTTAGCTTTTATAAACATTTTTTATCATAGCTCTACGTGTGTGTGTGTGAGAGAGAGAGAGAAAGAGAGAGAGAGAGAGAGAGAGAGAGAGTTTTGTGTGTTAGGAGTACATGCCAGGCTTCATTGTGGTAGAGAATCCTCACCTCCAGAGCCTCCAACACCCCCCTCCCCAACCCTGACTAATCAGGCTTCTCCCCCTGGGGGGTTTCCTTCTCTACCCTCTCTTTAAATCTTAAACCCATCATCTGCTCCATTAGATACCACCCCACCCGTTTTCTCCCACAACTATTCATGCACCAGTGTGCTCTGAGCCGCATGGCGGTCAGGGTCATGCTCATCAACATAACACCTGCAACCAACCACCACCAGGTAAAGTAGTCATGAGAGAGAAGAGAGGAGAAGAAAAGAGAAGTGTGGGAGGCTTTATCTTTACGATTAAGAGTAAGGACCAATAACAGCTGGATAGAAAAGAACATATATTTGTAAGGGCATCAATATGTGCTGTGCATCAGAATAGTTTGCGGCATTCCGATTATACACAACCACGCACAACAAGCCCTGATAATTCTCTGCAGAGCTGAGCCACCAGCGCAACAAAAACATTTTCATCCATGTCTCATTTTAATAAGTCATCTATTATGCCTATACTACGTGCACCTGTGAGGCCATTAATTTGGAATCTGTGGAAAACACTGAATGGCTAGCATAGCATACAGAGGAAATGAATGGCAACAAGCTCTCAGGCTCTCTGACATTCGCAATAATGGCATTTAGAATACTGTCATAGCCAGTCTGGAGGGAGAGGCTTCATACTATCAAAATCTCTCATTTATTTTTGTAATGGCTACTTATGCAAAACAAATTAAAGTGATCTGGAAAGGTGTGCGCAATATTTGTTTTATTTTCTCACTTATTTGGGTTCTCTATGTCCACTGTAGGGTTAGGGTCAGGGTTAGTTTTGAGGAATTCTTATGCAGAAATGTAAAAACTGAGTGGTACCCCCCCCCCACACACACACACACAGTAGTAAAGTCATGTTTCCATTAAAATGCAGCATTTCACTTCAATTCAAAATTTAATTAACGTGTCACTGTTGTGTAAATGTTAGGAGCTGGTTCATCAAGATAAAGCAGGCAAGCAATTTCTTCAGTCAGTTTTGACATGACTTAATCAATTTATATTGACTGCATTACATAATTAACCAAAAACGCCAGTAAAAGCTGTGGGAGACTATGTGGGAAAACACAATAGGAATATATTTTTGTGTTCGTTTCTTGAATTGAGGAAGGAACAGACTCATCACTCTTATGTTTCCATGCAACTATTGCTCTAGTAATGTATCAGCCAAAACAAACACCTCCACCCAGTACCCTCACTTCAGCAGCACTCCAACCCTCATCCCTGGACCTCACACTTAAAATCCTGGACCAAACGTTTAGAGATGCACAGTACAACAGAACAGGCACCCCTTTGTCATCAGCAACATGGGGCCCCTGTCCCCACTCCATGATCAGTGAGCTGCCGCAGAGAAACCTCCATACTGTATAAATACTTGCATTCAACATTATGCAATTAAAAGAACAATCTTAATTTGTGTCAGGTGATGACGGTAGACATTTTCTGATAATTAACTGCCCTCAAAAAGAGTGTTTAAACATTTTAAAAGATCTCTTTGCAAGGAGCACCTGCATATGAACTCATCTTATCCACTTTAAAGTACAAGGGCAAGCAGTAATAAAGCCATCAGGCACTAAATCAATTAAACAATTGACACATGGTGAGGTACATTTAACATAGGAACCATAGTGAGGGGAGTAGAGAAGCTGGTGAGAAGTTGCTAAATAAGCTGCATAGGCAGAGAGCCACACAAATGTGGAATTTCAATAATGTACATTCTTAACACCGTAATTCTTCAGAGTTGAATGGTGAGGATTTAGGATGAACTTTCAAGTTATTTAATCTGATTCTGATGATCGAAGCAGTGTTGGGTGCACCCTATCACTACTGAGCTGTTACTGTTACTGAAGATGGAAAACTAGAAGGGTTATAAAAGACATTTCAGCACTTTAGGGTTTCTATTCTTAAGTCTATAAGTATTCTGTAATTTTATTATTATTATTATTTACAAATTATTGGTGAGAATCTTTAGTTTTAACACAGAGACATACAGTAGATTTTGGCTTCATGGTATACCACTTATTTGGTTTTGATCTTTTGAAACAGTATTATTCAGTAGGTTCAAATGCAGACCTGAACAACTAAAAAAAAAAAAACCCACACTGGTAACAAAGGTATACAAAGTGAAAGTGTGTAATCACAAACTGAGATTACACATTGTGTAGACTCGCTTAATTATGCATTACTAATGCGCGGGCTTACACAGACTGAAGTACATATATAGATGTGTATCCATATGAAGATCTAGTCGCAAAGACGGCTGGATCTTTTGAGCATGTTATATGGTGTGTTTCTTAAGACACTTTTCTACTGAATGTTTGAGGAAAGTCGAGGAGAGGAGGAGCAGGAGGAGGAGGAGAGGGGAGGAGTAGTCCGCTAACTAACTCTCTAATCTTCCTGTCTGAGAGAAAAGGGGAGAGAAAATCAAGTCAGCTGTGTTGAAGAGTGCCCCCTTCCAGAGGAAGGGGAGTCAATAATTACACAGGGAAAGAGGAGGGTGGGGGGTGGAGGGTTGGAGACATCAGGGAGTTACAAACAGAAAAAGAGACAGAGGCTGTCGGAGAAAGGGAGGTCATAACGAAGAGGAGAGGAAAAGAACAGAGAGACAACAGGCTGATCTTTGAATATTTCTTTTCCCCCACTGGATCCCTGGATTATTTTAGCTCTCTGCGGGACTGTGCATATGCAAGTAACCTCTCAAACCTGGAAACGTACCATCTGTCCCGCCTGTGTGTTTGGATGTGTGTTTTGAAGCTGAAGGAACGGACTGCAGTGCATCAGTGTGTTTGAGAGGATGGGAGCCATTCAGATCTCTCTTGCCATCCTCTACCTCCTTTTCTCTTCCATACAAGCCCAGTGGTGGAGTTTGTTGTGGGCAAACCCAAAAACCGAAACCAACGCGTCTCCTTCTTCCATTCCTCCTAACGTTATCTCTGGGTCCATCACCTCCCCGGGCCCTTCTGACCCCCCACGGACAGAAACAGAGTGGGTGGGAAATGAAGACGGGGTGATGGAGAAATCTGTGGAGGGTACTCCACCAGAGGGGTCTGTGCTGGCCTCTACTCTACCCAGTTCAAGTTTATCAGTCTCTGGCCAAAGCACTGCTGGACCTGGGGCATTACCTCCAGAGAAGAATACAGTCGAGGGCAGCAAAACTAAGTCCCAGTACAAACTTCTAAAATATTGGAATAGTGGTGAGTGTTAAAGTAAATACCTCTGTCGGGCAGAATTCTAGCTCCATGTGGGATGCAGACATGAGGACATAAGGATTTTTTGCTGATATAAAAGTTATCCAGGAACCTGAGTGATTAGGTTTAACTAATATCACATCCATAAGGAAATTATGTTCTACAAGTAATTCTGCAAAAGTGAAAGGTTTGCACCTGCACTTGTTGATCGCTCAGTGGTTCATATTGTCTTTATACTATATCTGGTATTTTGATTTTCCTAAACTCTTGTCCCAGCGCAATCATGAGGTGGGACAGGATCTCTAGTTCTTGTTGTGTGCTGGTATGTGACGCGGTCTTGGCCTGACATGCCCTGCGCTAAACCTGTAGACTCATGAGAGAGACCAGGCCAAGCAGTGGGATGTTTGTGTGGCATGTGGGTCAAGGGGTTTAAAAGGTTACAAGTGGCAACAGGGAGGGAGTTGGTCATATTCATTTCATAAATCTCCACAAGCTGATCAAGCGTCCATGTGGCCAACATAATGAGGATTAGAATTAGGAGGGAATAAGGAGGGAAAAATGTGACACAAAATGACTTGGAGATTAGTTTACTGACATACTTGGTTTGAAGAAAACAATGAATGAAACTGAATCAATTACGTATTATTTGATTGACTTGAATTTTAACTGAGACCTTAGTAACTGCCTGACTGATCTGTGGCTTAGAGAATGATTACTCACTAACTGAGTGTGTCTGTAATGGAAATCCTAAAGTAGTGGAATAAATAGAGATATATTTAACACGAATTTGCGATGTGTGATATGATGGAGATTTTGACGTGTCTGCTGTTTAATCCGGATAACATGATGTCATTAGAACAGGATGTGTCCACAGGAACCATTTGTTTTACTTTTTACACCCATACTCTCTAAGTTCTGGCTAAATACTCTGCCATGTTCGCTAGCTTGTTGCTGTTTGTTTTGGTGCTTGCTGTTATGTCCTCCTGCTGCTTAAGTTTTTTCTATGGCAAAGAGAGAAGGAAAACATGTAAATATTGATCCTTTCTTTAAAACTAAAATGTTTAACAGTCTCCAAACAAAGAAATTCAACTCCAGTTAATTGCTCAATCTAGCTTGTGAATCAGGTTTAGATAGCAACAGCTAGCCTTGGCTAAGCTTAAATTGTCTCACTTAACTCCTTTTGCCTTTAGTTGTAATTGTATTAAATCAGTTTTAATTCTTGGCTATTCACCTTGTTATGCAAATAAGGGAGTAGCTGTATCTAGTCATGGAAAATGAAAATGAAAAAGTAAACAAAAAAGCTAACAAGCTTAGCTTAAGACCGGTGCTAGCATCCTGTGCTGTCAAGTGTATTAAATTGAAGAATGTTTTTATTATGTTGCTTTTGATAGGTAATTATCTACATAATCACTCTTTAAAATTAGTTAAAATACACTAAACGACTCTATGAGTACATATGAGTGAACCCTTTGGCATTTTATTATTGATGTTATTTTCTTTTTTTGATAATGTGATAGAACCAGACTGTAAGAGATCACAATGTTTTGGTTAGTTTTGCACGTTCTCACAACTCTGTATTGGAAGCCCCACTTTTTTTTTTTTTTTTACAATAAGAGTGTGAAAAGGTCCTTGTGTAAGATGCATCTTAAAACAAGGGGTTATACTTGGTAACCACCACCGGGTCTCTGCTGCCAAGTCAGTCTATGAGCCAGTTACAATATGGAGATTGACCTTTATTGTTAACTGTGTGTCCAACAGTGCAGGAATGAAGTTAAACCTCTGCTGCCCACTGTTTAACTATCTCTCAGACTAATTGTCTGTTTCTTTCGCTCATTACAGAGCACTAATGACTGCACATCTGGACTGGGGGAGTGAGCTGTATGTGTGTTTTGTATGCCCCCTCACAACCTAGGCTTGTGTAATAAACCTGTAAATGTGCAGAAGTCCACTCGAGTGGTGTGAGCAGTGAACAGAAACCCACCCATACACACTCACACTGACACTGACTAAACCCTCTAATCAGGTATGTTTCCAGTTGGTCAGGCTGATGAATTAGAGACCCCTGAATGTTGGCCTGTCAGGTCTGGGTTTTGTGTGTGTGTTCATGTGGGAGACGTGTCTATTTGATGTGCATTTAAGTGCATGCAAATCATTTTTGCAGCAACGAGTGATTGTCGCTACGGGAGACACTCTCCATAGAGGGGGAGAATCATGGGAATGTGAAACCATTTCTTCACATACAGGCTAAATACTCTGACTGCCGGACATTTGTGTGTGCATTTCTGTTTCGGAGGATTATCTCCCAGCGAGGTAGACCAGTGAGGCGTGGGCAGAGTCTGGATCAAATCAAGTCAAATTAAAGCCATGTCAGGATGATTCGCAAGTAGCTCCTCACTCTAATGCAATCAAGCAACACACAGGTACCAGACAGATCGGGGTTCAGCCAGTGGTTACAATGGCTTCCGTCATTAACATATGGCATCTGTACTCTTGATCATTACTGCACATACCGTATTGCTGAAAATGTTTTTTAAAAAGGTCTATGTGTTTATTTTAACCACTGAATTGTGCACATAAGAAATACCTATAAATATAATAATTTCTAAATGTCTCCAACTCTGAATACGGTTTTGGTGAATGGAACCTTAAAAATATAATCTTTTTACATTTAAGTATGGAAAGGGCTGTCGCTTCCTGTTGTTCCCTCTAAATCCTGTTTTATTTTTGCATCGTCCCTGTCTGTCAGAACGCGGCTCAGGAGGTCATCTGGACTTGACAGAGTTAATTGGCGTCCCACTCCCTCCCTCGGTCTCCTTCACTCCTGGCCATGAGGGTTTTCCAGCCTACAACTTTGGACCCGAAGCCAACATCGGACGACTCACCAAAACCTTCGTGCCAGCGTCGTTCTACCGGGACTTTGCGATCATTGCCACGGTACAGCGTTGAACCCTGTGACTTTTTAAACCACCTTTAAAATGTTTGTTTTTTTGAAAGAGGTCACCACGTTGGTAATCAAGTCATAGCCAAATTTATGAGTTTAATTTTGATGTGTCACTCTGTCCCCATCTTGTGGAATTATGATGACTGCCTAATGTAATGTACAATTTCCACTTGTACTAAAACATCTGTGGGACTTAGTGCTGGATGCAGCAGTATGTCTTATAGTAAAACAGATATTCAAAGAAACACTTGGAAACCATAAGCTCTACTGACATCTAATGTCTTTTACCTGTCCATCATTCCAGGTGCGTCCAGCCAGCCAGAGAGGAGGAGTTCTCTTTGCCATCACAGATGCCCATCAGAAGGTGGTGGAGCTGGGTTTGGCCCTCACTCCAGTGCGTGGGGGCCTCCAGAGCATCTTACTGTATTACACTGACGGAGAACAGGCTTCTCACAGCCACAAAGCTGCAGCCTTTAGTGTCCCAGACATGACTGACCAGTGGACAAGGTTCACGGTGAGCTCCACATGCTCCCCAGAGGATTATAAGTGTCTGTCCAGCTGATACCAGCTGTTTATTGAACATGTGTACACTCACTGGCCACCTTATTAGGTACATGTGTCTAGTACTGGCTTGGACCCTGTTTTTGTCTTCAGAATGGTCTTAATTTTTCGTGACATCGACTCAACAAGGTGTTGAGTCAACATTCCTTAAAGCAGCATCACACAGTTTCTGCACATTTGTCAGTTACACGTCCACGATGTCAATGTCCCATTCCACAACATGTCTAAGGTGACCTATTGAACTGAGATCTGGCGACTGTGGAGGCTGTTTGAGTGGAGTGTCATGTTCAAGAAACCAGTTTGAGATGATATAGCTTTGTGTGAAGGCGTGGTATCCTGCTGGACGTAACCATCAGAAGATGGGTCCACTGTGGTCATAAACTGATGGATATGGTCAGCAACAATACTCAGGCAGGCTGTAGCATTTAAACAATCTTCGCTGCTGCCCATTGTCTTCAAGGTTAGACATGTAAGAAGCATCTATTTCAGTTACTGTCTCCTTTCTATCAGCTCAAACCAGTCTCCATTGTCCTCTGACGTCTGGCATCAACAATTGGCATTTTCATCCAGACAATTGCTTCTCACTGGATATTTTCACTGTAAACCCAAGAGGGGTTGTGTCCGAATATCCCAGTAGATCAGCAGTCTCTGGAATACTCATAGCAGCTTTTCTGGAAATAACAACTGTACCATGTACCAAGTTACTTATATCAACTTTCTTCCCCATTATGATGCTACATTCAGCGGATCATCTTGACCATGTCAAAATGCCAAAATGCACTGAGTGGCTGCCTTGTGATTAGCTGATCAGATATTTAAATTAAAGGCCAGCTGAACAGATGTATCTAATAATGTGGCCAGAATTGAAATTTAGCATCATACTAAAGCTCGGTGCTGTAAAACAAGTCACTTTCAAAGAGAACCTCAAAATGTGACGTTATTCTGATGGGTTTTCTGCATCTGTCAGGTGGTGGTGGAGCATGATGAGGTGCGTCTCTACATGGATTGCGGAGAGGCAGAGAGGACAAACTTTCATCGCAGGCCAGAGAGACTCACCTTCTCACGCAACTCTGGCATTTTTGTAGCTAATGCGGGGAGCACAGGGCTGGACAAGTTTGTGGTAAGCGAGAAATAATTGCTTAATATATGTGTGTGCATGATAGTTTATGAACGTAGAGGAGGACAAGGAGATTTTTTTTCTGCAGAAAAGGACAAACAAAGAACTCGAACGAGAAAGACAGACAGCAGTCAGACAATGTTTTAACTCCTTCACATGCTAATGAGAGGCCATAGCACACACAAATCCTGAGAACAGCAGCATACTGATATTGACACAGGCAGCCTGTCAGAACTTCTCTGGAAACTCCCCAGCATTTATGCTAATGAAACAGCAGCTACTTTCACAACTTGTCAAACTTTTGACTACGCTGAGAAAACTATTTTGAGCTTTAGCAACAAGCAGCAAAACTTGAAAATAATAATGAAAAAAAAATATTGTTGCCTTTGTTATTTTTAAATGACAAATGAAAGCCACCAGAAAGAGCAGCATGTGAATGTTTTCACTATGCTCCATTCTTAGGTTTGTGGGGTTGTATGTGATGAAATGCCAGATAAGACAGAGTAAGCACAGATAGAGATAGGCATTAAATATACAACTCATAATTTAAGAAAGGACGTCTCCCTAGTTTTCTTGGCTTTCATTCTTCATTAGAAGTAAAACAGCACCAAGAAGGACCAATCAGTTCAACTGAGTCTCTCAGCTCAATGCAAGAACAAGGAGGAGACTATAGACATAGGCTAATGACAATTACTCAACTCAGAGGATGATTCTGCAACTAAAACATACATCTGCAAAATTCATTATGGTAAATGTCATTGTTCAGAAGTCCACATGATCCTGCAGAATGAACCAACTGAAATATGACACAAAGCTGTAAAAGGCTAATCTACCATGGACCTGATCTGGATACAGCCATGGTCAAAATGTCATGTTGATTTCTGGTACTATATCCTGAGCTGGTTCTGTTATACATGTTTGTGCGAAGATCAGAGACAGAGAGGAAGTCAGCAGGGAGGAAAGAGCACAAGGGGTTAGGAAGGGAGGCAGAGGGGTGAGATATGGAAGGGGAAAACAAACGGGCCAGTAAATCAACAGCCGATGAGGATGTTGGAGATGTCAACGTGGCTTAGTTGTGGTCAGATTAACTCCTGGCTAAAAGTTAAAAGTAAGCTTTACTTAATTAAAGTCATTAGAAGAAATATGTGGAAAACGTCAACCTAGAATCGGCCACGTGGTATAAATTTATTACAAAACAACAACAATGTAGTGTAGTGTAAGCAAGTGTGAGCCCCAGAGAGGCAGCCTCAAAAAACTCATCACACTGATGGCACCAAAGGAGTCACTGTCCGTCCTTTTCCAGCTCAACAATGCCTACAAAAGAAAAATACGAGTTGGCAGTCAATCGGTGTTGCCATGGTGAAACAGGGTGGTTATCCTCTCCTCATCCTGCTTTGTTCAGCGTAGCCTGACTTTGTGAGTGGGTTATGTGAAGCATGACGACGGAATAGCAGCGGTAACGTCCAGTCGTGTTTAACTGGGTCACTGTGTTTCTCTTTGATCGGCATGCGTTTGTGAGTGAATTAATGTTTTTATATGAACAGTTCTCTTCTGATTTCTATAAAAACAGCACCACTACTGTCACACAGTGAGTCTGAGTGTTGTGACTGTATGTGCGTGTACATCTGGTCTCTATGGTGATATCATTGTGTGTCTGGTGTTGCTGTGTTTCCTCTGCTTATAGAAAAATGGAGCTCTTGAGTACAGTGGATGGGAATGTGTTGAAATATTTAAGCTTTCATAGACCAAATTGAACACAGCAGATCATAAAACATTGACCATCTTGTGACAATACAATGTTCTTCTGGGAAACTTTTGGACGTGGCATTCATGTGGATGTTACTTGTACAAGTACCACCCACCTAGACCAGACCAAGCACCCCCACCCCATAGCAATGACACTGGCCATCCCCAGCAGGATGCAGCCTGACACAGACACACACGAAAACAGTTTAGGAACAACAAAAGAATAACATGAAGAACAACACAATGTGTTGACCTGGCCTCCAAATTCACTAGATC
>JASGAT010391471.1:0-21491 GCA_030220025.1 Chelon auratus | reverse complement strand
AAAGTCGAGCTCCAGTGAGAGTCGAGGCAGGCTGCTAAAGACGCGCCCACTCATTGCTACGTTGCGCACTAGGAACGGAGAGGGGGCCAAAACCTGCCTCAGTTTAGTCTCGGCTGGGCACAGACTCGTTTGCTACAAATTATAGTTAAGGCCGTATTCGCGTGGAAATGGTTCTGCAAAGAGTAGTCCGCGCTGTCATTATGGGAGCTCCGGGCTCGGGGAAAGGAACAGTGTCTGCGCGCATAACCAAAACTTTTGGGCTGAAACACATTTCTAGTGGGGACATTTTGAGAGCCAACGTCAACGCAAAAACCGGTAAGAGGTCCTGTCTCTAACAATGACTAATGCAATGCAGATGTAGGTCAGCATTCAGGCATGTGTGAAAAAAGATAAAAGCCTTAAAAAAATGTTACAGGTAGCTGCAAATGTTATTATGCTTAACGTATACGCGCATTATTACGCACGGCGACACTATTGCAGCATTTTTTAATTTTTTTTTTTCTAGAGATAAGAGAACCACCCCTGCAACTGTCTGATTTTTTATCTTACTGCGTGAAATGAAAACAATTTGTGTTCCCTCCTGTGCAAGGTCAAAGTGGTCAGCAGGCTTATAGAAGGTGCTGTTTTATGTTTGCACTACAAACATTTGGCCCAACTTTACCTGAAGCTCGGAAGGAGGCCCACTCCACTGCCCAATATCACCTTGGAGGCAGATAAAGAGAGGTGTAAAGTTAATAGAAGCTGTGAACTTTTGCTCCTTTGAGAGGAGGGGCTACAGATAAAGAAGTTTTTACAGCTGCATGACCAGGTAACAGGGGAGTGTGTGTCAGCAGTGAGTTTGTGATCAGTGTGAAAGCTTCTGCAATGTGTAGTCAAGCTTCTGAACATTATTTATTATGCAAACATACAATTTCTTACCAGTTGCGCTATTGTTAATTATTACTTAGTTCCATTCTGTATATACTGTATTGTAGATTTTCTTGTGTGTTGCTGCTATAGTCTTTATGCTGACATTTATTTTATACATATATTTATTCCAGTTGGTTTATTCTATGTAACTTATTTTATCTGAGCTTTTCCGCTTAGTTTTATGTCGTTGTTGCCTGCTCTGTGTGCCCTTAATTGGGGACAAATAAAGTTTTCTGAATCTGAATCTGAATAGCTTTTGTTTTTAAAGCTGCCAAACCAAAGAGCTTTGGTTTTTTTTTGTTGTTGTTTTACCAGACAATGACAATTCTTGTTCCTCAAACCTGAGGGGATGTTTGGCTTTCTTTGTTCTGCTGCTACCTCGGTGACTTTCTTGAGTTAGGGTTAGGGTTAGGGTAAGTTGGCAGTGAGAGTAGTTCTTACTGATTTTCACCTGATTGGATTTTCGCTCCTTTTGACCTTCCACATCTTGGGAAAGCCTCACCCCCTTATTGGTCATACTGAGAGAAAAAAAAAACACACTGTTGCATTTAACCCTAATCAAAGCTGACTTAATACATTTCCCAGTAGGTGGCTAATCCTCCAGGGTTGCTTTGCAGAAATGCCAGACACGCTGCAAAGCCGTTGCTTTCAGTTCAATGTGCATTCTCGTTCATGTGGAGCCCTTATATTCGGGACATTTTCCAAATGATCAGAAAACACAGCCGAGAGTCTTTTTATTCCACTGCAAGTTTTACCCTTTGCTCTGTTTTGCTGTGACATCAGATCACTGAATTAGCACGGTCGGGTCATTTCTGCAAAGCTTGTCAGGAAATTCCTTTCCTCAGTTGGACGCTGACCAGTTAAAGTGGAAGTGATAGGGAAAAACCTGGGTGTATCATGTTGTACACTGACGTCTGATATATTTGCAAATCTAATCTGTCCTGTGGCATTAAATGATGCCTGGCTACACTCAATATGTTAAGAATGAAGGGCCCATTGCTTAAGCTGGCAAACAGCTGAAACATGCATGCAGGCTTTAGTTTTTCTAGAGATTATAAAGTCATTAGATGCTTTTGAAAATCAGGCACAGCTGTTTTGTTTTTTTTTTTGAAAAAAATAGTGAGATTAACTAAAACTATTAGTGTTTAATAGTTTTAATAATACATCCAGTTTCTTTGCCTCTGTTTTTCTGCATCTATCAGAGTTCGGTCTGCTGATGAAGTCCTGCATCGATCAGGGTCAGCTGGTACCTGATGACGTCATGTCTCGTCTCATCCTGAGTGACCTGAGGACAATAGAGAAGAGCAGCTGGCTGCTCGATGGTAAGGGCTCACCACACGTTTGTATCAGCACTCGTTTCCTGTAGGAATTGATTGGTTGATTAAACGTTAGTGAGGTCAGTGATTAATCATTAGCATTAACAGGGTCTGAGTTAATTCTCTAAAAATAGATAAACCACCGAGGGAAATGCTTAACCAGACCTCAGGCTGTTTATTTAAAAACCTGGCAGTCATCACATCCAGCTTTGTTCCTTGTTCACTTTGCCTTGCTTCCTTCTGCCTCTTTGCCAGGTTTTCCTCGCACGGTTGCCCAAGCCGAGGCTCTGGATGACGCCTACACTGTGGACACAGTCATCAACCTCAACGTTCCTTTCGAGACCATCAAACAAAGGCTGACCTCTCGCTGGACTCACCTCCCGAGCGGCAGAGTCTACAACGTGGATTTCAACCCGCCTAAAGTCGCTGTAAATACATCCTCCCTTGTGTTTATTGTGGTTTATTGGAAGTTTCCTACTATTTCAACCTGAATTTGCACAGCCAAAGCCTACACCGGCAGTTCAATAAGGAGAGATGAAAGGAAAGCAAAAGAGTTAATTTTATTGGATATAAAAAGAGCTTATGAGAGCACATTTTTAGGTGGTTAGATCGTCTGAGACAGAGTCAGATGAGAAGAAAGGTCACAAAAGGCCGTCCCAGATGAACGTAGGGGATAGGGATGTCAAGACGCTGCTGGTGGTGGAACACTGGTGGAGATTTCAGGTGAGGAGTTGGGATTGACAGCAGACCGCCTGAACTGCAATGGAATTAAAGAACAGGAGAACACAGGCAAAGAGATCGTTGGACAATATAGTGATGTTGAAGTTACGAATGAAGTGATTTTGACAGAGGGAAGTGTTGAAGGCAATAGAGCATCAGAAATAGATGGATGGAAATAAAAGCTGAGCAGAGATCTTACATAAAATGAAATGTCACCTAAATTCTTTGGTTAATGCAACCTTTTTTCTGTTCAATAATGTTGAATATATTCTCCAAAACCTCACTTTAGATCTAAAACAAATGATCTTTATTTAAAACAGGAGAGGATAGGAAGCAGATCACAGCACACAACAGTTTAGCCCAAACAAAATGATGGGAAATTACGGAAAAAAAGGATTGAGAGACATAAAACCTTATGAGATCTAGAGATGCGTTGTTGCACAGAGAGATAATAAGATGCAAACAGTGGCAGGGAGGTACAGAAACAGGAAAGATAGGACATTAGAGGGTGTGTTTGCTGTGACATTCCAAGGCAGGGGCCTTTGCAAACAAGTTGCATCCATTAGTTAATTATAGGAGCTCAGGTTTGTTCCTGTTTTTATGTGTGTATGTGAAGATGCGTATTTAAAACATTTTATGTAGGAAATATCATCAACATTGTCAGATTAATTGAAGATAAACTGATCGAGGACTTGGTATATTCAGCATTATCGCTCCCCTAGCTCAGCTGACTGGCTTATTAGTTTGTATTATAATAAATGTCCTAAAGGTTGTGTGCGTATTTATTATCTAATCTTGATTAGTTATTAATACTAGTATTGAAAGTGCGGCCTTTCAAATGCTTCGGCGGCTCCGTGTGACCGATGGATGATTCATAGCTAACGTCCCCTTGGTCACGTGTTTGTCTCTGTGGCGCTGGTTTGCTGCTAGATTTCCTGTACAGTCTGGAGGAACGGCGAGTTTGTGGTTAATGATTGGCATCGAGTTTATTGCTCGCACTCCAGTTTCAGGGAGGACAGTGAATCAGAAACAGGCCAAGTCAAGTCAAACGGTCTAAGGACGTTGCAAAAAGCGATAGTGAACACAGTTGGAGGGCATACTCGTAGAGCTCTCTATTCCTGTTTCATAGCAACATCCTCTGCTGTTATACCCAAGAGGTGGACCCATCCTGTGAATAGATGCAGCTGGCAGTATTTGTCAAAATGGTGACATGTGAATGCATTGTGGTGCATGTGTTACCTTGAGATAGTGTTGAGATATAAAGACATGTCGACTTTTCCCTTTAATGCATCAGCTGCTACCGTATTTTAGATATGCTAGCATTGGTGCTCCAGAGATGGCAGTTTTGATGTGTTGGCTGGCCGCTGTGGTCCAGACTAAAATATTTCTGAGCAGCTATTGGATGGCTATAAAATTCTGCACAACCATTCATGGTCCCCAGAGGATGAAGTGCACTGACATTGTTGATTCTCGAGTGTTTCCTTTAGGGCTACCAGTTGGTCGTTTTAGTTTATAACCACACACCTGCAACAATCCCATCCACCCGTAAACCTCTGCTTTGTGTTTAGTGTTAGCGTGCTAAAAGAAGATGGAGGACATGTTAAGATTACAACATAAACACCAGCATGTTAGCATTGTTATTGTGAACATGCTGCTGTTGCTAGTAACTAAGTCAGCACCAACGTGTGTTTGTGAACTCTCTCCAGGGTTTCGATGATGACACAGGGGAGCCTCTGGTCCAGAGGGATGATGACAAACCAGAGACGGTCACACGGAGACTGAAGTCCTATGAAACTCAGACGGAGCCCGTCTTAGAGTACTACAGGTAAAGCATTGCAGATACGTCATTTATTTCCCACCACAGAGACGTTAAACTCGAAAGGGGGCAGACGTCACACTGAGCTGCACCTCACATTAGTGGTTAAATACAGGTTAAAGGTCACAACCAAGTGCCGTTGAGCCTACGGGCCTTTTCTCAGAGTTGAATGAAAAAACGCTTGAGAACCACATTCCAAGACGACACGCTAAGATGGCAGTTTCTCCAAATTTCTCCAAGTATTTAATCATGCATCTTAGGGTTTACCAGAAACAATGAAACTCAGGAAAAAACATTCATCATATTTTCCGTTTCTGGACTAATTTGGCAGGAAAACATATTACTGTTTATCCCCTTAAACTGCAGGGTTGTCCCACTTGTGCTCAAAAGGCTGTTTATCATTTGAAGGAAGTACAGAAAGAAGAAATTACATGCTGAGAATATAAGGCCTTGAGATTTTTCTTTAACTGCTGCAAATTTTGTGCAGGGTAGACACTCAACAAACAGCGTTGTTTGTGGTTCTGAAATAATACTAGGTAGCGACTCATTGATTTGTTACAGGAGCTGTGTGCCGGATAATGTGGATTTTTAGTTGAATAAAGTATGCCAAACAGAGATCGGATCTCAATTTGTGGCTTGAAACCCATGTGGTGACCCATTTTAACGCCAGGTGTGAACACGTACTTTAGTTGGATACTTGTGATCTGATCAGTCAGGATGCGTGTCAGTAGGTCAAGGTCTGAACAGAGACTCAGAGTCTTAAAAATGTAAGATTGACTGTCTAACTTTATTTACTGCCCACTGTATTTTAATGGTAGTATGCATAGATGTATGCTCAGTAACAGTTGATTAACAGAACATGCAGTTAAAACTGTCACTGTAACAGTTTTCTTTCTGTGTTTTTGCCTCCTCCAGGAGTAAAGGTGTGCTGGAGACCTTCTCTGGGACTGAAACCAACAAGATATGGCCACACGTCGAGGCTTTCCTCCACAGAAAACTCTCCTCAATCAAATAGAAAGGCGCTTAAAAAGCCTCAACGGGATGGCACAAGAAGTCCTCTCACGTTTACCAGCAGAAACCACTTTATGTGTGTCGTCCGATCGAAATTCAAACAAAGGGAGAACCGTATAATATATTCTGAATGTTAAAAACGAGGAGCAAGCTCACATAGTTTATGAAATGTAAATAGACTAGAGGGGTTTGGATAACTCATTTTTTTTTATCTTATTATTACCACTGTTGCACTCCTCAGTGAGGCTGAAATTAGTTCAGGAAACTCTCAGGGTGTGCACGCAACGTCTTTAAAAGATTAATGCGAGTTAATTCTATGATGTGCCTTTTTTAAAAATGAAATCAGATCTTTAACAGTAGAATGTGAAGGTTGTGTTTGCACAAGCTGCTGCAAGAATGCAAGACACAGGTAAGTCCTGGTCCACATCTACGTTAAGGAGCAGAGTTATGTCAGGTTTTAGAGGTTTTAGAAACCTAGAAACACAGCCCACTAGAGTGACACACTGAGCAAAATCCAAGAGAAATCTTTTTCAAGAGAGTTCCTTCAAAGTCCTTTCAATCTTTGGCATAACAAATGTGTCTATAACTGGCTTACTAGGAGGGTTTCTTATATCTAAAAGGGAAAATGTGCCGTTTTCTACAAATGACTGTAAACTCACTTGTGCCTTTTTGCTGCTCTCGACGACATAACTGGTAGTGAATGTAAAAACTTTTTATCATCGGAGCAAATAACGTAGAAGCCGACCACGCTTATTGCATTGAATATTTTTTAATCATCACAAGAAACCACTATTGTTTAACAGCTTCTTTAAACCACCGTAAGTCTTAATGCCGTTGTTTCCATTTGAACCAGACATTCCTCGGACATTGTGACCAAGCCTATAGATTGATATGTATACATCATACATAGACTGTACAGGGTTGTTGTGTGTGTTAGAACATTTCGCAGCATCTGAGCTGCTGTTTGTGCACTTTGTCTCACGGTGAAAGCCGCAGAAATGCTAACCTGCCTTGCAATGTACTGTACGGGCTGACGCGGTGGACGACTCATGTGCGTTCCTCAACACTTGAAATACGATGTTTTGAAATAACTCTGTACAGCGACGACCTACAGCTGTGTCAAGTATTTATCATTCGCAATAAACCTCTCATACTGTACAACAGAAAAGCACACCGGAGATGTTGTTTAATTTGACAGATTTTGACTTTTTGCAGACAGTTAAATCAGTTTCGGTCAACCACAATGCAACAGAGCTGCCATAATGTTTGAGTGTGTTATGCTAACAGCGGTTTACATAGCCTTGAGCCTGGGGCAGAGACGAAGTGCAGCCCTCAGCGGTCTGGTCCAGGCTCATGTTTCTCCAGGCCCACACCCCAAGATTGTCTTTCAACCTTGTTGTCTTCACCACAATCAGGCCTTTATTCGTTCTTTATTCGTTCAACATCCATATTACAAAGCTCCATATAGTGCCGAACAAGGCTTTATACAGCTTTACATATGCATTAGTACTCTCAGAGACCCTAAGACAGGCTTTGATGTGTAAAAACAGTGAAGTTAATTATAAGGATTTAAGGACAAAGCCATTGCAAGGTGCTCAGTTTTAAATGTCAAAGGGATCCCATTGTGCAGATAGAGTGCTGCAGGTCTACAAAGAAATGATAGCAATTGACACAACTGATGAGGCAGAGAAGCTAAATTTCCGCTGCAAGGTCCTGAAGCTCGTTGCTAAGTGACAGAAACTCTTATGCAAGTCTCGACACACAAAATCTAACACATGATTTAGGAAGTCAACACACAGGCAGCGGCCACGGGTTCAGTACTACAGCAGGTTTAAGTCCAGCAATTATTTTTTGCATAGTTGAGGAGTCACTGCGGACAAAAAAAAAAAAAAAAAGTAGGAAAAGAAAACACTAAAGTCCACTACAGCACGTCATTTAGCGCTCCCCCCCCACAATACTTGTGTTTACAGCACTCACAATGCTTTTTATTTCTTTTATATATACACACACACACATATTGTATATACTGTATATATTATAAGAGATAATAATTGCATTGCAGAATCAACTTTAAGTGTTCTTAACTAAAGGAACTGAAGTAAAAATCCAACTTATGTCAGTCAGCGGATTTGGAGATGCCTATTTTTAGTTGTCCTGTTGAATACAAGTTCCCTTGAGACGAAAGAAAAGGCAGTCAACAAAATATACAAAACAAACAAGCTCATCTAGCCAATTTAGATGTCTGGGAGCACAACAAATAATAATTAAAAGAGTCAAGTACTTGGAAAAACTCTTACTTTGATCTCTCGAGTTTTGTGAAATAAAAACAAACCGAAGTGAAATATAAAGTGCGGGACGCATTCAGATGCAGAGAGCTCCCTTCTGCACGTAAACAGCCTCTTGAGCTCAGCCCTTTTTTACACCTTTTCTGGTGCTTGCTTTTAAAAGCATCCTAAAATCAAAAAGTTTAACCAACTCACTACTGACAACAGTCTGTACAGAGCATTAATACAAGGTGACCGGCGGTTGTGACTTTGTTTCAGGTGCTGGATAAAGATCGTTGGCTCCGTCACGTCACTGAACCAGAGACGTCACCACGGCAGGTTGTTAAAATGAAAGACTTGGACGATGTGAACGAATGAGGAAACAGATTCCAGCGGGAGCAAACTTTGGCTGATAATTAACCATCTTTACTCTAAAACTGAGCTGGTTTTGCCTTTGTAAAAGCTCCAAAAGCCAAACGCCAATATTATCTGCTATAATATTGTCTCACATAAACACACTATGGCTCATCTTGGACTTACAAATGAAACGGAAATATTATGCATTTGTTTATTCAAATGTGTCATAACATATCTGTGAGGTGTCAAATCGAGGTGCATTTAATCTTGAACCTCACAGATATGCAATATTGGCTCATTTTCCTGAATAAACAAAGGATATTCCTGTTCCATTTGTTTGATTGTGTTCTTTTTGTCTACTTTCAGGACCTGTGTGTAAATCCGCTGATGTCTTGAGTAATTCTTACGCAGAAATAGAGAAGATTCTGAGTTGTGCAAACAGTTTTAAGCAGCACTACGTATCAAACCTCTTGTGCGCAACGTTTACGATTTTGCAGTTGTATGCGGACGGTAATTTATTTTCTAGCTATGCAGCTTGTAAAGTTAAACAGTTTAGATTCCGATGTCATGCATGATGCATGATGTTTTTAAACCCCCTCCTGCAGACAACACTAAGGAACACCTTCCTTCTGGAAAAGTGGGTTTCACCAAGTCAAATTGCCCACTCCCTACCATTTGTGCTTTTACCAACTTCCTTCAGTTCAGAACCAAAGCTGTAAGGCCACATTGCTAATCACTCCAGGTGAGCATCAGATATCTCCTCTGTTTAACTTGAAACTAAACTTTCAGCCTTTCTAGCAGGACAAGAAATGGCCTAATCACGACTCCTTGTAGGCCTTCTGATTGGTCTGTTGAGCAGCAGCCAGAGGGCTTCTACCTTTTGTCAAGTCCCAACTTCCTATGTTACTGCTGCTAGGTTAGACAAAAAATAGCAATGCAGGGGTCCATTCCCATAGAAAAAACATTGAAAACCTTTAATAATAGCCCAGAAGTAACGTGGAGATGAGACAGCTATGGTTAGCAACAGTGATTTCAGTTTTTATGTATATGTTTTTCCTCCACTGTACCCACACTTTTAGACTATAGACTACGCATGTTTTCTGTAAGAACCACAAGTTTTCTTACGGCAACAGGCTCCCACATGGTTATTGTTTGTGTAACCTAGCAACAGTAACAAACAGCTCTGTGGTTGGTGGTCAGCTGATCAATCAGAAGGTGAATGAAGAGTTAGCTGTTGGCCAAAGTTAAAACTTGCACCAACAGCTACCATCTTGAAACGTCTGTGGTTAACTGTTCATCGTCAGCTAGCCGACAAGCTACCTCCACATATTGCATTCTGTATCCTCTCCAATCATTAACCTGAGAGACCTAGGGTCGTGTGCAACTCCTTCACACGCAAAGTCCGACCTGCAAGCAACCTAAAAAATGTCCGACTGTTAAACCGACGTCTAGAAACACAAATCCAGACAAGCACCTGCGTTGAGATTAACAGGTGCAAACTGCTCTTTGAACGTTGCTATATGTCACCAACTCTTTATCAATTCTGTGGTTTGCCAATAACGAACGTCTCCAGACAAACAGATTTGGGGTTCCACACATTTTCGGACGTTCTGAATTACCGACACGTTTTATTTTTCCTCACGATTATTAAAATTAAATAATTCACCTTCATTTTGCAGTAGTTCCTCTATCCTGGATCTGAAAATCAAACAGCATCACAACTGACTTCGCAGTACAGTTCGCAGTACTGTACATATTGACTAAAACATACTGTATCACACAGGATACAAAGCCAATGATCTGTCTCAGTTGTGCTCGTCTCAATCCTGTCATGAGACATTTGACAATCCTCAAATGTCTCATGACCCGGGTCCTGCTTGGGGCACTGGATTCGGTGCCCATCTGACTTTTGTCCAGAGACTTTAGGGGTTTAGTATTCTTTGTGTTGTCTGGATTCAGTGCGCTAGCTTGAAAGTAACTCGCATCTGTGAAACAATGATTATGGCACAACACATGCATTTAGCTTGCAGTAGTCAAAAGCAACAAACCAGAGAGAGACCAAACACGGTGTCATACTAACAGCAACATTGAGACGTGTTCGTCGTTAGCACAATGTTATATCTCGCGGGCTCTCCATCGATCATCCTTTTTCATTCCTGATCTGCAATTGTGTTTTTCAGCCCGGTCTGCTGCTTAAAAATAGTTCCTAGATGAGACGATGGAGATGGAAGAAAAGCAGGGAGCCAATCGTACGTTCCCTAGGAGGTCTCCATCATACGCATGTCGTCTGTTTCTGTAGTGTCCTCTTTTGTCCACCACCCTGTGCTTGTCCAAAGTCCTGCATCTAAACATCGCTTCACAGGATACTCTGCCACCTGGTGGAGGAAAGCGAAGAAAGGTGAGGTGTAACAATCACAGGTGACAAATAGAAATTAGAAAAAATGTTCAAATGGAAGTTGAAGTAGACTGAGGGATTAAGCGAATGTCACGTATGGGTCTGCACTGAAACTGCATTCTTCTTTAAGCACCAAATTATGTATCCTCAAATCCCTGCTCAGACGCTGACCGGGCACAAAAACGGGTGACCACATGTGAGACCAAACGAGAAGGAAAAAAAACAAACAAAAGCAGAAGCAGCTTCAGTTTCAACAGGCTCCATCCTTCCCTGGGAGGGGAGGGGTTTATTTGTGTTCCTTTTCTCTGAGTAGAGATCTGGCAGCTAGACAAGTTGAGGGGCTAGTAGAGGGGAGGAAGCCCCATTCTGTCTCACTTACAAAGGCCTCTCAGACAACAACGATCAAGTTTAGCGGGTAGCCTGTGCTGTGGTATATGCTGTTGGGCAACTTTCACACATGAATTCACTTGAATGTTGAAATAACTACCCTCAACATTGAAACCTCTTTCATTATAGTCTACAATATCATATACAATTAAGCCTTTTAAATTTGTAGGAGGCAGACAGCCCCGGGGCTCTGTGACCGTTTCTTCACATTATGACACATTGTTACGTGGCTTCATCTTTTTTATTTATTTATTTATTTATTTATTTACTTTTTTACCCCTCTGGAAGTTCCACCTACAGAGGATGCAGAAAATTTCTATTTTGTACTCTGCGGTTTATTTATTTTAAATGCATAAAAGTGCAATTTTGATACAAAACACATTTTTAAAAATTATTACAGTGAAAAAGTGCTTTTTTTTTTACCCAAAATTAGTAAAAAGAAAACTGTTTGTTGCATTAATTATCCTTATAGCTTATCATGGGACCTATACCATCCCTATAGTGAAGCATGGTGGTGGCAGCATCATGGTATGATGCAAGGACAGGGAGACCGGTTGGAACTGAGGAGACGATGAAAGTAGCTGAATACAAAGAGGCCCTTGGAAATTGTTCCCCTTGGCCAAGATAAAGCTGGAGTGGCTTCGGGACAAGTTTCTGACTGCCCCAATCAAACACCCCACAGCTACGCAGGGTAATGCAATAGCAGCACTTGGAAAAAGATGAAGAAGTACTTACTGAGGGTAAAGAGTCTATCGCTTCTTTGGGGTTGAGCCTGCAGTTTGTGCCAGTATTCTGCTGTTCCATGTTGGATGTGTCACCCCTACATTTGAGTGTGTATTCTTTAACTCTCTGTTTAAAGGCGTCGAGTTCGGTATGGAAGACCTCTAAGTAGACGTCCTGTCCTTCCTACAAAGCAACAAAATTAAGAGTATTAATAGTATCAGGAAAACACGGTGCAGGATGGATTAAGGAGAACGACTGTCTGAAGGGAGATGAGAAAATTCCAGTCAGGTGTATAGCCCTCATAGTCAAAACAGAAATTTTTTTAACAATCTTATTTATGAAGCTCTCATAACACTTTATTAAGATATACCAACGGATGGATCTGTAGATAGATGTCCCTGCATATTACAGTGTGAGTCCAAACAAGGTACAAGGCGTGCTTATGCAGTATTAATAAGACGTGTGCCTTACTTTGGCTTTGTGGAAGAACTGTCTGAAGCAGCCTCGAGGATCCTGCTGAGAGTTGGACGCCATCTCCAGGATGAACTGCATAACTACAGCTTGGTGCGCCACCTGCTCCATGAGAGCTTCTTTCTGCAGGACGCGAAACAAAAAGCTGGTTTAGACCGTCTGGTTGTCTCAGCAGGTCGTCTGTTCTAACAACACTCACTTTAATTCACTGAAATGTCATTAATGAATTCTAATGCTTAACACATAAGCAACGATAAATTCAGTTTATTTACAGCTACTGAGGAGAGTAAAAATTCTGCAGCTTCTGTCTGTAGAGAAACAAGTGAGCCCTGACAACATAATAATTTACTTGGAAGTTTAATTCTCTTATCTGACACCAAGGGGAATGGGAACAGCTAAACACACATCCAACACCTCAATATCTGAGAACATAAAAAAAGCTAAAGGCTACACGGCACTCATGTATTTTTATATTTTTTGGGACAGTAATTCTGCACCACAGAAGCCTATAATCTATCGCGCTCATTAGGATAAATGATCGCTCTTGATTTCAGTTTCTAGGCGACAGTGTTGCTTCTAATTGCGAGGTAAAACAACAAGTGGCACATTACCCCTTCTTGCTGTAGTCTCATGCACCACAGAATCAAGAAGTTGGCCGTCTCCTGGCAGACGAGATGAGGCATGTCTGCGAGGAACCGCTGACTGTCGTCCCATCTCCGCAACATACCTGAAAAACAAAAATGAAACAAGACTTTATTATCAAGGCTGGGGGATGACTCTGCATTACTGTAGTTATTTAGTGAAAACAGAGAAACACCTGAAGAGCATACAGATGATAATAACAGACGACAAGATGAACTGTTAGACATTTAAGTCGTTATGGATATGAGGACATGAGGCCAATGCTAGTGTGAAATCATAGGAGGTTTGTGATTCTTCCAATTAGCTGATCAGCTGTTTACATTTTAGCCGCACTTTGGCCTCCATGCAAAGAAATGTGCAGTCCGTGTTTAAAGACCGATTTCTTATTTGCAGACGTTTGCTGCCACCGTCAAATTAAAAAGCCTTTGTAGAAACGAAACTTAATAAACAAGTGAAAGTGTCAGTGTAAATGAAAGTAGATTAAATAAAAAACATTTCCATTTCGCTCTTCCTCTTGCTACAACTGAGGAGATGGGCCAGGGATTTGATGCTAAACGGAAGCTGACTTGTCTTTTTTGATCGCAGCTGGATTTAATGTGCCGAGATGAAGTCCCTGCATGAAACTCAGTCGTCCAAGTATACAAGCTAAAATGTTTTATCTAAAGTAATGTGTCTTCCACAGAGGCTGGGGGGGACATCCGGCCTAAATCTGCGACAATCACTAGGCCACAAGTTTAACTACTAAAACTTAAACATAACCTAAAAATAAAAAAAACAACCATTCTTACTAGACTTACCAAAATGCCTGAGCTCTTGTTCATACTTTTGGAGGAACGTTTCGCACTTGTCCTGATCTCTTTCTACAGACTGATTGTCGACATTGATGATACTCTGGAAGAAAGAGAAACAGACATGATCTATGACACCAGAAATGTGGTTCAGGTTAGTAATCATGTTGTTAGAAGACAACAACAGGTTTCTCTTAAAATCTTCAACTAATACCATATGGTATGTTTGTTTTTGTTTTCTCAGACTCACTTTATCAAACACGTCCCAGCTCCCGACAGCTCCGAGCACGGGGCTGCGGCTGGGTCCCTGACTTCCCAGCATGCTCTCCTTCCGGCGCCACTCCTCCTCGGTGTGTGTGAGCTCTGTGGGGCAGACCCGAGTCCGGGCGCGCTCCTGCTCCAGCGACTCGGAGCTGTGGACCCCTAAAGAGCACAGCTGGTCCTGCGCCTCGGCTAGTCTCCAGCTGGACACGATGGAGGCCTTCACGCAGCGCTGCTGGCTCTGGCACAGTGACGCCATGGGGCAATCACAAAGGTGCGACGGAGGGGGCTGGTGTGAGGTACATGGAAAGGAAAAGCGGTGACTGCGGTGTAATTATCAGCCCATGCGTTGTCTCAAAAGAATCCTGCGGAGCATAAGTCATTGAAACTACACCATCAATCTCCTCCTGAGAGGGCTTGATGTTTTACATAGCCTGAGCATATCATTTGACATAGAATGACGGTTTTTATCTCTAGGAGTGAACAGCTGACACCAACAAACTGCTGGATCACGAGCTAAATGTAGCTTTAAGGCTCCGATGACCACAAACATGATGCATTTGCTCCAGGGCGAGGAGAGAAGGCTAAAAATAAACTAATTCTTGTTTCCATTTTGTCTATGATTACATGGCTAGCCAAACAGCCAAATGCCTTTCCCAGTGAAGACCAGCCACCACAGGCAGCTGTCAGTGTCTGGGAACATGGAGGACCTGGGGGACAGGGGGGACGTGCCTTGCTGCCTGTTGTAGCCTCTGATCTCAGCGAACAGCGACCTCCCCTCATGTGGTCAATCTCCGTCCTGCGCTGATTTCAGCAAGTGTCCCGACAAGTTGATGGCACTGCAAGTTATCTGGTTACCTTAGAGACACACGTCGATGTGGGGAGGCGCTGACTCAATTGCGCAGCTCTGGGTTTGCATCAGGTTAGCATCGACTCTGGCATGGCATGCAGCCTGATGCCCCCCTTCCAAGCTAGCCGGCAAGATGATGATGATGATGGCACTATTGTGACGATTAGAAACTGCGCCACAGAATAAAACCACCGAGCCTCTGTTTAGAAACATACACCACCCCATACGTTACTAACTGTGTGTCTCTTGAACTCACTTCAGTGATCCCCAAACATGCTCAGCTAGTTAGCATGTTTTTAATACCGTTAAGTTTGGCCTCTCGTCTCCCGTCAATAACCCGACCACTAGGCCGAAGTTAATTACCTGTTGGTGAGGATAAACACCAGTGAAGCCCCTGGCCTCTGAAGCTGGGTCTCTGCTAGACTCTTCCTCGGGGTGTTGTGAAGCTCCGTTGCCCAGCCACTCCATAGCTGCTAAGCAACTAGCTGGCTAGCTCTGCTGTGAGACCCGCTAGCTAAAGCTAGCCGCGTTGTGAGGAACCAGAAACAGTGTCGCTCTCTGTGTACAGCAGTCCGCCAGAGTCGTGTGCTGTCTAAACGCCAGTCTGAAAAGCCCACGGAGCAGTATAGGGAGGGATATGGTGCGCCAGGGGAGGACAACTACTCCTATAGATGACAGCGTTGTTTACAAATTACAGCAACCACACTGGCTGCGTGCTTTTAAGCGGTGACGCGCAGGACACGTGGTGCACAACCCTGACCACGTGACGCTGGTCCTTGACGTACCAGAGTTGTTATGTATTTATTTCGACTCTGTCCCATCCTGTTCCAGTAAATTCTTTAATGTAACAGTCATAATATTAAAAATATATGATAAAGTAAAAAAAAAAAGAAGAATAGACCCGACTTGTTTAAGAGATACAGCAAATGTTGTGTATTATCTGCACATGTTGTCACAGGTATCTATTGGAGCACTGTAAATAAACTTTTATTTCTTTTTTATAAGTGTATGGATTCAGTCCCTATTTTACAGAACTTCCTAAGACGCGTCACGAAAACAAAACTCACTTTTACAGGTGTTTCAAACAGGGATTCCTTCAATGTATTAAATCTATTATATAAAGTTTACGAGACCAGTGTATTTACAGTATTTGTCCGCGCTGCGTAAAATGACGAGAGGGCGGCGGTAGCGAGCTTTAAACTTGCATAACAGCTTTCTGTCAAACTTACCAGTCGTGGAAGAATGCGTACTGGGAGCTCTTCTCCCTAATCTCAGATTTAAAGGCTGACTTTGTTTTATTTAGGTACCTCTTCCGATAAACTTTCCTCATTCATTATATAACATTATAGCCAATGATGTTTAATATTGAAGCTATGTTATGTTTGAGGAGTTGTTGTCTCCCAAGTCTGTCAAACAAAGTCCGATTCATGAACAGTGTTAGAGTAAGCGATGCCTTAGACACTACGCAGGGCAAAATTCACACTCCTCAAGCGCCCATGGACCAAACAAACTGACGTTAACCAGAAGTAAAACCAAAACGCGAGGACGTCTACTTGATGATTGGTAAGTGAAAGAAAGTGGTATATGGTGAGCTGTTGAGTTTTATTTGTTTTTGACAACACATTAAAAAATAAAGATGTCTGTGTGTTGGAGAGCAAGGCGATAGCTTGGAACTGAGGTTTGTGAGCTAGCTTATAGTGAGCTACGAATCTGCTAACATTAACATTGTTGACTAACAAAATAACATCGCCTTGTTGTTGTATGACCCTTAAATTTAAGAAGGGAGTATCAAATATGATATCCACGCGGCTGTCAGCTGACGGTATTATTGATTTGACTGGACCAAACAGGCTCATGTTTGCTAACAGACCTTGTGAAATCAAGTCCCGAGGATGTACGTTGCATTTTTATCACCACGAGGTGGCGATAGAGGATAAAAGAGGACCGGGGCTGCAGGTGTCCCCCCCCTCCTGTCTCATTTCTCTCCATCCCCTGAAATAGCGCTGTTTTCCCGGACAGTGCTGAATACCAGAGCCCGCCTTTAGAGCCGGCAGACATTCTGACAGAGAGAAACAAGCAGACTTCAGGCCTAAAAAAACATCCTCGGCCTGAAATCTAGTTTCGCAGCCAGCTGGCATCTTGCCCTTTCTCAGGCTGCTGTTCCCACAGGTTTCCCCTGTTGATGTTTGTATAACATTCTCATTTTGGTTTGTTTTTCACTTTTTTTTTTTTTTTTTGGATTCAGCGACATGATAGTTGCCCAAGATAGTTGAGCCCTAACACATAAACATACAGCTAAACATGATGTACATAGAATATTTTATCTTCAGCCAGATGTTACTATAAATGTTCTGTTACTTATTTCACATATACAGTGGTCCCTAAAGTCAGTTTAAGTTGTGGCACTGATTTGTTTGAGCAGTTGTGGTGGGAAAGACTTTCTATTTATACCACTGTGGGGTTCTGTGTTCCTATATCTACAGAGTGATAGCAGAGCACCATCCTGTGGACAGAAATGAGCCGTACTTCGTCACAAGCAACAGGTTTGTAACACAGTACGACCACACATCAATCTCTGGCAAGATGTCATATAGAAAACAACTAACTTCAGGGTTAGCTATAGTGTTTATAACAGCTGTACAGACTCCAAAGTTTGATTAACATTGAGTTGTTGTTTTTTTTTTTTACAATGTCTGACATTTAACCCTAATATCTATTCATTCTGCATCTTAGATCAGTTATGATCACTACTTTATTTTAAGACTGTGTAATGTCAGAATAATAGTAGAGAGAAATATATGTATTACTTTCACCGCATTCCTTATGGGTAAGAAGTTCACATACACTTAAACTTGGGTGAAAAGGTTCGTGTAGCCTTCCTCAAAAAGTTAAAAGAATATTAGCCGGTTCCTCCCAAAAAGAAACTGAGTCATGTTTGTAGGCCTCCTTGCTTGGTTAGTCCTGCCCTACAAATCTGCTGTTGAATGGAACCTATACCTAACTTTTGTTGGCTTTAAGCCATTTTGGCTCAACTTTGCGAGTAGCTTGGGGGTCACTGTCCATTTGGAAGAACAATCTGCGACAAGGCTTTAACTTCCTGGCTGATGTCCTGAGATGTTGCTTCAACATATCCACCATTCACACAATCTTCCTTCCTCACGATGCATCCTTTTTTATTAAGTGCAACGGTCCCTCCCGCAGCGCTCCCACAACATGATGCTACAACTACCATTACATTTCCCTTTTTTCCTTTATGTTTGTCTCACCTCATAAAGTATATAATTTATATGTATTCATATAAATTTCATACAGACAGCATCACCATTCAGGAGATTAAATGACAGTAAATCAACACTACAGAAGCACCAGACACAGTTTTATACAACAGGTCGTTGTGCTAATATTTCTACCTATTTGAAAACACCTCTTTGAACTTTATTATTTATGCCATAATTCGACAAGCGAGAGTAACATTGATATGCAAAGAATTCCCAGTTGTTTGATAGAGAGTGAGACTATTCAGACTACTATCACTGATCTGAGTTTATATATCTTTCATTGCACCATTCGTTTGCTCACCACCGCACAAAGAGTTCATGTGGTGTATAATGATATCGGCACTCCACACTTGGAGGAACCAGGTTGTACTAGGTCACTTATGGAGAGGCCATTAACATGTTAACACGGCTTTAATAAGCATCATACTCTGCAAGTAGTGAAGCTACTTGGTGTTCTGGTGTTCTTCTCAGATTCTGTAATGGCACCTGTTGAAAGGCTTTTCTTGCACCTACAACAAAATACAAAAGGAGCGAAGTACTTGTAGAAGAATGTTGTGGCATCTTTCCAGCAGAGTTGAGCCACTTGCACAACCACTGCCAAGTCACACTGAAGCCGTTCTGGTGCTGTAATGACACCAAATGCCCCATTTAGACACTTGATCTTTGTGTTTCCTTTATTTTGGCAGCTGCCTGGCAGCACTCACTCAGGCCTGCCTGCGGATTTAATCTCTGTCTTATTTTTACTGAAATCGTTTTGTAAGAGTGGAACACCGAGATAGTGTCAGATTACCTTAAAATCCACCTCTAGTATTTTCTCACATTTCAAATTTTCTCGTGCCAATAACGGTTTTAAAAAAAAAAATCACCCCCTCAGAGGTGAATGAGTGCATGTACTCTCTGTGCGTCCATGTATTTGTATGTGGTGATAGGGTTATTATGTTGTAATGAATGGGGAGCCTCTTGCTCTGTCATTCACCCACTAGCCAAGATTGTAAAGAAGCTACATGCTCAACATTCCTCTCCTCTCTCCTCTTCTCGTACAAACAGTTAGACTGAAGTGGGTTGTGCTGTTTGTGTTTGTGTGAGTCCCAGTGCACGTAGCCTATGCATGTTCATCAGCGGGATGAATTGGCTGGAGTGGGGCGTATAGCAGGAGGGACAGAAAGGGAGCAAAGGAAACTGTGCAGCCATTCAAATGTTTTAAATCAAAGGATGATTGAGTGAACTATAGGAGTTTTGTTCTGTTGTAGACATTTTAGTCTATTTAATTCATATCATGTATATTTTGTCTGTTTTCCAAAGTAGGTTCATTTGAAAATACTACTGTGCAACAGTTAAGCATCTTTTACAAAAGTAAAAGCCAATTTCTCCACCAACATCTAAGAATGAAAATAGATTTAATATCAAGAGGAAATGTCTGGAATGACAGATATGCATTAACAGAAAAAATAACTTTTTGGAGCTAACGCTAATGCAAAGTCGGCGTGATCTGTACCAGGTGGCTTTTTAAAATAAAAACACTGAACCAAGTCAGGAAACTATTTAGACATTTCAGATATTTATATATATATATTTTTTTACTTTACTGTGGCGTTTTAAAATGAGAAACAACAACCACAGAAACAGCCAACACGGAAGTAAGGTAAAGTTATTCTTATAAGAGTGGTAGTGTAATTTGAAATAGGAGTGACAAGAATAACCTAAAGCAGCAGCTGCTGAAATCCGTGTTTAAGAAGCAACATGAAAGAGTCGTAAAGTGTTGGCTAGGAGAGACACAGTAAAAAAAGAGGTCAGCATAGAGAGAGAGAAAGAGAGGGAGAGGTCTTTGGGTCTGCTTTCCCAGGCTATGCATCAGGAAGGCTGTATTTTTTACACCATGACCAGCGCATAGCCTTTTCCTGGGGAAATCCGAGACAAAATCAAGAGAGGCTGGTGCAGGGAGGGAGAGCCGAACAGGAAAACTAGCCCTGGGAAGGAAGGAGGGAGGGAGGTAGGGGGGCAGGTACGGTGGAGGCCACACAGCATGAGCGACAGAGAAAGAAGCTGGAGCTTTTGGGAAGGCTCGGAGACAGACAAAAACGGGAAAAACACACATGTACACTCACGTCTCCTCTTGAGCTCCTCTACCCACCGCGGCATTCATAAAATGTGCCCTGAGAGTCTTCTCTAAAGTATTTTGGCTGCACATTCAGCTGGAATGCAGAGCTAATGTTGGGTTCCTCTACTGTCCAACCAGCCTCAGCTGTTAATCCGATGTTATGGCTGCTCAGCTATGCCTGTTAAAGAAATAATATTTGACGTTATGGCTACTCAGCTATGCCTGTTTTAGCAAACTATTTCCAGTGTATCACATTACTGATAATCTAAGATTAAGTTGGGGCACAAACCACGGTATTTCAGTAGGTTTGGCAACGAATCAGAAACTTTATTTACACAACCAGTGCGCTAGAATGAGGGCAAATAAGCTTTGCGACTTTCAGAATCCTTATATTTACACAGCAAGGTGGGCCGTTGGAGTCAGTTACATTGTCTGGAAGTGTTGATAATCCCTTTATTCAAAGCAGGTAATTATGCAAATTGATTCAAATAAATCACTTTTGCACTGGAGGCTTAAACTGAACCAAAAGAAATGGGTACGAAGTGCAGGAACGGGACCAGCTTGCATGCTCTCTGCATGTTTTTATGAATCACTCACATTTGTTCTTAGAGAATTTGCATATTTAAGCAGTTTTGATTTTACAAATCGAATATTTTTACTTTAATTTCCCAAAAGACCCGACAAATCAAATGCCAAAAACAAAAGTCACTATAAAACTGATTCCTTGACACCTGCGTGTGTGATCCCCCAGGTCTTGACCCTGCCCTGCTGAGTGCTCAACTCTTCGAGCTATGGACCCAGAAAAATCTCCAGATGGTAAGAGTCAATTTCACGGCACGCATCAAGTCCATGCACGCAATATTTGCGTGTTTACAAAGGTGGCGGGATGGAGTCTTTGTGTGTCTGCGCGAAGCCCTTGCACGGGAAGGAGAGCCAAAGAGTGAGATGCCGGCATCATTAAAAGACGCTCACTGGTGTGCGACTGGTGTGCGTGTGTTAATGAGGAAAGCAGGCTGTCTGTCAGAGGGAAGGAATTTGCGTCGCTCTGAATGAACTTGAGATCAGTGTGAGGAGGATATTGAGTGGAAGACATCTGTTTTGCCAATTATGGCGCAGCGCGAGGCGTTCTCACACAGATATTATTTTCTCACGTAGGAAGTTTCTAATGTCAGAGTTTGCATTCTTAAGGTAAGACCCAAAATGCT
>JASGAT010391464.1:0-11952 GCA_030220025.1 Chelon auratus | reverse complement strand
GTCTCTGTATTCTTATGGGGTGGGAGGGTTGGATTTTTTGTTCTGTTTTTGCTGTTTTTAGCCTCTGTGAGGCACTTTGTATTGCTTTTAAAAGGTATGAAAAGTGCCATATAAATAAACTTGATTTGATTTGATTTGATTTATGTGTGACTTCATTGACTTGACAGTGACTCGACTTTTACCACATATTAATCGACTTTAAAAAATCGTTTAACCCCTAATTTGCAATAGGGTTCACCTTCTTTTGTCTAATGTGTGGCAGTTTATTTAGCTATTATGTACATGGCCTGAATGCATGCGCTACTCAACGAACATACAGGCTATTATTCCACAACAGTAGTGAAATATGATCTTGCAATACAATTCCAATGAATAACATTAGTTTTTCTTATGCCTTGGATTATAAATGTGCTATCTGCTAAGAGTAATTCTCAACAGGCTTTAATTTATTTTAATAATGCCATGTATCTGTCTTGCAAATGATCTACTTCTATAAACTTTTTTTCCATTTTTAAAAGTTGTTTCCTGGATTCAGAAAAAAACATGTACTGTGCCATAGAGTTCATTTTATGACTGATCATGTCACTCGATAAGGTGTATTAAAATGAGTGTAGAGTGGTACGATCGAGTTTTATGACACAGACCTTGTTTTTTGCATTGTGCTAGAGTACTTTTGGTCAGATGTGTTTGTCATTACAGAGTGTTTTACTGATCAAAAGCAGGAAAAGGAAAAATCTATATTCTATGATTAAAAATAAACTGCCCTGCATAGTTGTATACTGTTTTCCCAGGTCATAAAGAGTGAATTGCAACTGAGTGTCTGTAGTGTTTTTTCAAAGTTAACACAGTGAGACTTAGTTCCTTATAGCAGTGAACCTGTGTTTTTGGCTCCTGCATAATTAGCTGAACTCACATCTGTTATAAAGTATATTTTTATCACACAGAAAATCAGCAGTCTTTATTCTGAACACTTGATAAGCAATAAGCCAGCAGTGCGAAAGTCATTTGACTTCTCAAAGTCGACTGTCAGTGGCACCGAGTTGAGTTTTTAGAGGCACTTCAGTCTTCCTAATTGGATCGCTCTTTCCTCCTTCTCTGTCTCTCATCAGGTAATCAGTCTACAGTGTCCAAAAAGAAAAAAAAAAAAGAAAAAATAACTGCTGAATGCCAACGGATGGATTTCCGTAACAAGTCTTAAAAAGTGTAACGCTTAAGGGAGTCTCACTTGTCTCTCCTTTCTTCTTCCTCGCTTCCCTGTACCTCTGTACCTCTCACTCCTATCAAAGCTGTGATAGTGAGCGGTTCAACAGAGTGACAGTCCCAAAGAGGAGGAGAAAGAAAGGGATGTCACTTGCTCCCTTCACTTGTCGTGCGCACCTTGTTTCTTTTCCCCGCTCCGGTTTTGATTCGCTCTATTTTCTGCATTGTCACATATCCAACATCCTGCTGAATGAAAATAAAACCGGCTATGAAACGAACCACAGATGGAAAGATGGAGCTAAAAATAAAAGGACTTTTGGTGTGGCCAAGTCAAAAGTAACATTTTAGTTTCTCCTTGTTGCTAAAAATGAGTCCCGAAGACATCTGATGACTCAGCGATTCTTCTGAAGTTGCCTTTCTTTAGCCCAAATTTGACAGCTATGCTAGGAAACACTGTGGCAACTGGGTTGTGTGCAACAAAGTAAACTTTAATGGACCAGGAAAGACTGATCGAACACATTCTAATGTTAGGAATCAGAATGACGGGGCTATACAGGGACAAACAACAGACCATGTAGCGTCATAGCTCAGCTGAGACGAAGCCAGAGACGAGCATACCTTAACATTTGTAAATATATATGTCTGTTGTAGTAACCTTTCTATCACAGGTTTATTTATGTAAAACACAGTGACTCATGGTTGTTCAGACAAAAAAGCAACATTTGCATCACCTGCTGTTATCGCCTGGGAGAGCGTAGCTTGCGTTTCATGTTCACTGGTGCACCCGTGTTTGTTGAACATAAATAGATGAACAGGGTGAGTAGCTTTGGCACGGATAGCACATTAAACAGATAAAGAAAAGACGCTAAAGAAACTCTGGCATCCTCAAACTGTGTCATCTTCCTGCAGCGCTAAATAGAAACAGTTGACTTTCTGAGAGGAGGACATGCATGCTAAACAGCGGAGGGATGGTCAAAGAGGCAGGATGCTGGCGAGGCCTCTCCTTAACAGAAAAAAAGGAGATAAGAGAGGTGAGAGAAAAATGCAAATGTAGCTGTTAGACTGCTCTTCTTTTTCCCTAAATTACGATACAGTGTTGACATCTCATCAGTCACTTGAAGGTTATACTTAGTGTCAACGCAGATGACGATCAGTAGTACGTACTTCAGTATTTGAGTACTCATGTCATGTGGGTGGTTGTGACTCAGGTGGTAGAGTGGGTTGTCCACTAATTGCATGGTAGGTGGTAACATCCCTGGACAACCATTAGTGTCTCCATGTGTTTGTGAATGGGTTAATGAGAAACATTGTAAGGAGCTTTGAGTACCACTATGGTAGAAAATAACCATATAGGTACAGACCATTCTCTTTGTATTGTTTTTGATGTTTTATAATTTGACTTCTATAGACTTCATTCAGAGGATACTATGTGTAGTACTAGACATACTAACATTTCCTTGCTTTTACATTTAATTCTATTCAACTTTCTGCATAATCTGCCGCCCGGTTAAGCCTCTGAATTGCCAGTGTAGTGTGTTTGTTTTCACTGTATGCCTTACAGGTTACCAAACGCTGGACATAATGTGCACCACGCACAGATAGTCGGGTCAGCACATGTACATCTTTGCCTGGGATCCCCCAGAACCTTGGTTTACTACTGCCTACAGATGTTCTTCAAACCCAACAAGTCCAGGCGACTTTGTTGACTGAGAATGGATGGATGACTGAGAACCTTCACAGACATAGTGTATGTCTAACACTTTTACTTACTAGACTTATTTCTAAAATCATATTTTAAGATGTGGCCTTGTTGCCAGCAGTCTGTTCAGTATGTATGTGCTCACATCTACTGGCTGTACAGTCTCCCAAATGAGAACATTTACTGTGTTTTTGTGAATGGACTTGTCTCAGTTATGCCATAACCTTCTCACATCTCACGTCTCAGACAACTGCAGGTGTAATGAAAGACAGTAAAAGATGATGTAGAGAAGAGGAGGGACATAAAATATGAGAAGAGAGAGACGGACAGGAGTAGAGTTATAGGGACAGAAAATAGCAGTCATGATGGAGGACTGCATAGAAAAAAGAAAGTTTCAGTGTGGAGAAGTAACTCCTCTTCACCAAAGTGCAGTCCCTTTTCTCTGTGTCTGGCATTCATCTACTTTCATTCTGTCTACTGCAACCTAAATTCACTCTCACTTTTAGTGTGTTATTTTCCTATCTGTGGATCTACCCTGTAGGCGTTGGCAATAATCTGCCTCATTGTCAATTTGTGTGTGTAAGATAATATTTTGATTGGTTTTATTTGTGTGGGTGTGTGGGTGTGTGCGTGTGTGCGTGTAAAGCCATTTGTGTGAATGTGTGCCTAAAGGATCAGGTGGTAGACCAGTGACTTGCCGGTTTATTACTTCATCACTGTCTACACAGGTAAGTATCTTTACAGTGGCAATTATCATACTCAGTTACAAGCTGATACATTTATTTTGTGGGTTTATAATAATACATTTACGTGTATTAATGTTCAAAAACATATCGTGGCTTCCATACTGTAGTACCTTTTTTCTCCTTCTATTCAAAATCTACTGTCTCTTTAAGCCTACCCACCCAAAAAGCTCAGTCTACTCTTATTGGTCACTTTGCCTATTGTTGTTTCTGGTCAGCCACTTATTATGCGTTACATAATATGTAACAGAAGAAGAGGCTGGGCTTTTTTCCTTCTTTTCTTTGGTGTAGACTTTAAGACTGGTAACTCTGCCAACATTTTTAGATGTTATATAATACACCAAAGAAATATATAAAATATTTCAATTTTTGCCTGAATCAGCTCTAGAACATTTCCCATCAGATGCTCTCTGAACACAGATTAAAAGGATAGTTTGTTTTCTTTGAAGTAGGTTTGTGTGGTGAATTTATCCATAATTAGTGTTTCCTACAGTAGATGTTATTTGCATGACCCTAGTTAAGTGAAGCAGACAAGAGTACCAGCGTTGAGAGTCAAGCAGCAGTTGAACGACTTCGGATTGTTTAAAGTCGACTAATATGTGGTGAAAGTCGAGTCGACGTTGACTAGCCAATGACGTCACACATAAAAACCCAGCAGAAAGCAATGAAATCTATAATCAGAATCAGAATCAGCTTTATTGGCCAAGTATGTGTGCACATACAGGGAATTTGGCTCGGGTAACATTTGCTCTCTTGTACAGAAACACACGGAACTTAAATAAGTGTGAAAAATAAATCTCAATCTGTACACAAAAAATAAAAGGATAAGAGATATATACAACAATCCAGGAGTTTGTACAGTGAGTATATACAATAGTGCAGAGTTATTGTTTATTGTTCATGTGAATGGTCTCACACTCTGTGACTGCTCAGAGATCTTGACCTAAATACATGTTGTAGCCTCTCACGCAAAAAAAGCTACGGAGGCTTTTCTGTGAGGTAAAAGAAGCTAAAAGTCAATATCAGTTTGAGGGTATGTTGTATTTAGAATATTACCACAACTTTACATTGCTGTCAGACAAACCATTCTGACAGGGAACCACCAGACACCACTGACAAAAACAGCCATTTTACCTCACAGAAATGTCCACTGCTGTGTGACTTTTGGGTTTTAATGTTATTTCGAAATAGTGTTGGAACACCTGAAAGTCACACACTAACAAACCGATCAAGACAGCACCAGGCCAGAAACCCATGTGTTCTGTGAGGTGAAATTACACAGTTTTTTGTTTTTTTTTTCAGGAGAGTCTTGTAGCTTTGAATGAAGCATAGATTGAGATAACGGTATATAGCACCAGCTATACTGTAGGTAATACACTGACTGGTAAGTACCTCATCCAGCTCCACTTCAAAGAAACCAAACTGTTCCTTTAACTGTGAGTGTCTCTGTGTGGAGTGTGTATTTTAGAGTATAAAGCTGCCAACTCTTACAGAGTTTAGACACTTTTAAGTTCCAAACGTATCACAGCAGTGTTTCAGTACTACTTGGTACAAAAGCACTCACTTTCAGCAGATTGAACAGTCTAATATGTCCAGAGGCAAACTATATTTTTCCCTGAAAATGGTATCGGAATGGCAGCGTTTATCCTGACCAAGCGAGAGACTGAGACATAGACAGAGACAGATGAACTGCAAATAGCCTTCCTGGAAATTCTGCACTTGTGCCACATCATAGGAAATGATACTGATACTCTCAAATGGGCTTTTAGCACACAGTGTGGGTCATTTAGAGACTTCTCATGAGTTCTCAGAGGGCAAAACAATAATAGGGCTTATGCTGAAAGCCGTCCCTCTCTCCTGTTATGGCTTTACAATTTACTGCAGGTCATACCATGAGCCCTCCACTCTGTTCTATTCACTCCAGTCCAAACAGTGATTAAGTTTAATGGCTACCCATTCGCAGAAATGAGCCGCAAGGAAATGTGCGCACATTAAAAAACAGGAGGTCTGGACAAAAATGAATGATTTCAAACACTTGATTTCATGATAAGTACACAATTATCAATGAGGACATTTTCATTCTTTATAACCAGACATACAGACACAGACTGGAGCAATAAAATGTTTTTATCCTGGCTATGTGTATTAACTGTTAAGCTAAACTATTTATTTTTAAAGATTTGGTTGAATGCCAACTTTGCTCTACAGCAAAATGAATTATTCATCTAAAACTTATTGAATAAAGTAAAAGTAACCATCAAGCAAGACCCATGACTCTTTGGAAGGATTTTTTGCTTTGTTTTTTTCTGCTTCCCCATGTGGGAACACCTCTAGATCCTTCTTGGGATCCTAGAAAAACATTGCTAATAGGGGGAAGTCTGGAATATATGCTTAGCCTGTAGCTTTATTTCAAAAATGTGGACAGAAAACACTTAAACATTCATGATACAGGTTGATGCTTTTGCTTTGCCTCAGAAATATTTCTGTACCTTAGGAAATACATAATAAAAAAATACAATTCTGTGTAAAAAACAAAAAACACTTTCCCTTGCCCGTTACACTATGATAGGACATCAGTAGTCACATTAGATTGATTAATTCACTTTATTTTGCCTACAGAACATAACAAAAAAAAAAAAAAGAAAAAAGAAAGAAAAATAGTCAAACTCTGGATTTATGAATATCCTGGTCCTGGACATAATAAAACATGGTCACACTCAACACTATGTCATCTAATTCATGTCCAAAAATATGTTTAATAAATCCTAACTCCTAATTTAGATCTTAAATCTGGGTTGTGACCTTCTCTGTGTTATTAATTGACATATAATGCTAGTATTAATTGCATTCTAGCCAAGTAAAAACCATGGTCATTTGCAGAGTTAATCATACAAAAGAGAAGGTTTGACGCTTGCATCAGAAAATATCTGCAACACAATCCTAACACCGCGAGGTTGTTTCAAACACCTTGTACTGTCTAGCACTTCATAGTGGTCAGGACTCTCTGAATTCCTTCAAACGTGAACCTTTAGTTAAGGTGGACTCACACAAGGGTTTGAAGTCCTCGCAGGTCTGAAATCGGGTTGCATCACCTGACATGAGAAGAAATTTCACAGATTATCTGCTTTTGAACAAGATTAAAAAAGACCATGCAATCACACATTGCCATGAGCGTGCCCCCTGCACCAGCTTCACTGTGGCCATGCTGTTCAGAAGTTTCTTTCTGCTCCTTATCGTTCATTTGTTTGCTGTTCTTTACTTTGCTTCCAGACTGGATCCCAAAAGACGGCAGTGATCCAAATTTGTGCCATCATCAACCAGAGCTACCGCCTTATCACTTTTGGCAGCACTTCAGGAATATCTCAGAGATACTCTACTCAGTAATGAGCAATGATTTCATAAGTTATAGCTGGAGTTGGTCAAAACAATATAAGGACTATGTGAAAAAGGCACACATACAGTACAAATGCTGTTGAAACCCGGCTATTTGGTGTGATGGACTTTTGTAAGTGGTTACCATGGTGAAAATTAGCAAGCCAAACCGCCTGCGTTGATTACCCTTTCAGAGATATGGGGATACAAATAGCAGTAGTTAATCTTGTTTAGGGCACACAAATTCATTGTGACAGCTCGGCTGCTTCAACCCTGCAGACTGTCGCAGTCTAAATTGAATGGACTGATTGTAAAAGAGAGAAAGAAAAAGGAGACTACTATAAAAAAAAAAAAAAGAGCAAAGGATAGTTTAGGGTTTAGTTTGGGCTGATGTAAATTGTTTGCTGTAGTCGGGACATAATTATTTTTTTTTACTTCTAAAGTAGGAAACAGAACTTGGGTTTTTGTATGCGACTGTGATTTGACCGAAATGGTGACAGTGCAGGGGTGGCTTTGGGTGAAATACAGTCTCGCCATTTTTCATAATTAGCCAATAAACATGCAGGGAGATACTGGAGCCATTATAATCTTCACAGACCGAGCAGGCGGACAAAACACACACAAAATCACGCACCAACACCCGTCTCCAAATGTCTGCATACATGGACAGTGGCTTAAACAGGTGTATCAGCCGTTTAGAATAATTCATGTGGAGTTAATAACATGAACAAATAACATCACAGAACATGCACTGGCTGACTTATGGCTATAATGATTACCCAGGTCACAGAGGGTCATACATCTCAGAGCATAAAGCTCTCCCTAAGGGAGATGCACACTATATAGAAAACTGTATAAGTTAGATTAAGTGGAGGCAGATGAGCAGTAGTGTAGTGCAGTAAAGTGGATACTTAATCATAAATGCTGCAAGGAACTGGTGCCTTTTGAGAGCATGTATGTAAACCACAATAGGATGCACAGGGGCTCTTATAAAAAGGAAAGTAGTGTATACCCCACACACGTTCAAGCAAACAGTTACAAATTATGAGATATAAAAAAGAGCGATTGTAGTTTATATGTGAATACCCAATGCAACATGATTTCCTTTGTGGAAAGACATAAACAAAACATCAATCTTTTTTTTTTCATGATCTTTAGGGACAAGAGCTGGGATAGAATGAGTAAACCTGGATAACTTCGCTGTGGGCACACACGATGAATATTTGGTGAAGAAGAACGCTCCAGCCATTACAATCTCACAGCTCTAATTGTGTTGTCTCTCCCTATACTGTATGTTTGCTGCAGCAGCTTTGTATATCAGCTATTGTTTGGACTGTGCTGCGTCTGTATATGTTTCTTCCCATTTTGCCTCACATTGATTTTTTCCAACAATCCCTGTAATCTTCTATAATTTCCCATTCAATCGTTTGGGGCCTTAATGCAGAATTGTGCCTGTGCTTCAAGCTTTCCTTCTTTAAGGCATTGCTTGACAGCGCTGTACTCGTGCAGAATATTGAGCATTTGCGTTTGTTCTTTTCAGCTGGGACACGTGTATAATGATTTGTCCGTCAGAAGAAGGATTGACAAGCATCTGAAGACAGCGGAGTGAAGTGTTCAGGGAAAAACAGATGGAGCAGGTGAGTAAACTGTGAAGTGCTTTAATCTGTGTTTGATTCTCTGTACAGCTGCACATGCTCCATGCACATCTTCTGGTGAGCCATCTAGTGACCTTTGACCTGTAATACTCTATATGCCTCTGCAATAAAACCGCAACTGATTTTACTTTTTCAATACACATATCAGTTCATTTACATTCTACACACAAAACAAGTAATTACAAAGAGAGGTCATTAGATTGTCCCCCATAAACAGGCTACAAGCTACAAGGGGGGGTGGGCACACAGCAGTTAACATGCTATACAGTAGTGGCACACAATTGGATGAGTAGTAACAGAAAATAAATTAGATATTAGAGGACGGGCTGGGTGCCAGAGAAAAGAAATTAGAGGATAGGAGATTAGTGCCAGAAAGAAGAGAGTAGAGGACATGTGCTCGGTGCATCGTCCCCCAGCTGCCTAGGCCTATGGCAGCATAGCTAAGGGATGGTTCAGTCCATAAGCTTTACCAAAAAGGAAAGTTTTAAGCCCGACCTTAGGAGTAGAGAGTGTGTCTGCCTCCCAAACCCAAACTGGGAGCTGGTTCCACAAGAGAGGCGCCTGATAGCTGAAGGCTGTACCTTTCATTCTACTTTTTGAAATTCTAGGAACCGCAAGCAGGCCTGCACTTTGAGATCAAAGTGATCTGTTTGGCTGATATGGTACAACACTTATTTGTTGCTTATTGTTAATTGTGTTATCTTTCTCTCTGTCTCATTGCTTCCGTTGCTGATGTTATCGTCGCAGACACAGACCATTTTACCTCTTTAAAGGCTGGTTCAGTTTCTCCGTTTGCTCTCTCTTTCTTTTATTTACTGCATAATTCCGCTGGTTGCCGTTTCACAGAAGTGGCAGCTCAGTCAACCCATTTTCTCACTTCTAAATGATGTCACCTTCGTTAAAATGCTCATGGGGACAAGGAAAAGAACCTACGAAACATTAACTAGTTGAATATAACAATAGTAACCTTTTTTAATGGTGCTTGCTACAATTGCAATGTGTTTTACAATAAAATATTAAAAATTAAAAACACAGCACAAATAAAAACACTGAAAATAAAACAGAATAAAACATCAGTGAAATAATAAATTATTCACACAGAAATAATTCCATGTGTTTTTGAAGGTAAATTAAAAACAAATTTGCATCTCTTATATCCTCAGGTACATCTAGAACTCCTAACTTTGAAGGCTCCATCACAATCATCACGGTTGTGATAACAAAATGACAGGAATATTGATAGGTGAAAGGGCTTTCAGGGCTTGAGAAGTAAGCAGCATAAATTTAGCCCAGCTCATATTTTTGAGGAAGAAAACCGAATATTTTTTTACGAAATGCTCCACTCAGACTATCTGTTACGGTTTATCCGGGGAAGGTAGGACCCAAGTGCAGGACAAGTGCGGAGAGTGAGTGAGGAGGCAGACGTGGGCAAAAAAACTAAGTTTAATAAAACAAAAGGAAACAAAAAGCGCTGCAGAAAAAAGCAGGAACTCCAAAGACAAAGAATCAAAAACTCTCAAAAGACAAAAAAGGTAACAAGAAACTAAAGGCGAAAAACACTTGAAACACTGAGGGTACTGGTAGGTAACATACAGAGGAGCAAAAACACTAGAAACACTGGAGACACATCAGGGTGGCAAAAACACAGAAGAGCAAAAAACATGGAGATTGATGTGACAAGGAACAAAGGGGAAGGCAGGGCTATATATGCACACACGAGGAAGAAAGGGGTGATGAGACACAGGTGAAGCAAATCAAGAGACAACACAAGGTGAAATCAATGATCTAATCAACACAGGGAAACAGGGAGTAATGCAACAGGAAATCAAAAAACTTAACAAAATAAAACAGGAAACAGAAAAACAACACACATGAACAAAACTCAAAACGCGAACACAGAGACAGAACCATCACACTATCACTGTACATGTTTGGCCTATTCATGTTCACGGCACCTCTGAAGCTCTGCCAATAACACTGTGCGATCGTCGACTCATTTTGAGCCGATTTGCCACTGGTGCGACTATTTTTTGAAACTGGCCGAATTTCGGCTCAATCGCGTGTCGTGCTTCGTGCAGTATACGCGGGGCAGCGAGGAAAGATTAACAGCTTACGACGAGCTCCCCATCACAAATCGTGTGCTCGTCAGTCGCATCAGAGCATCGGGCCGTATAGTGTGAGAACATGACTCGTGGTCTGCGAACTTTTGAACTCAGCGATCTGGTCGTGCAGTTAGAGATGGAGCTGAATCAAAGGATTTAAAATATCGCACAGTGTATGCCCGGCTTTATGCTATTGGTATCTGTGGGGTAGATGTGCAAACAGTACTGAAAGTAGTGAAATGGGCCTACCATGATCACCGGTAGCGCCCTTTCAGATCTAAAGTGGGAATGACTAAAAAGAAGCAAAAAACAATTGTTGAAAGCGTTGGCCAAGATTTGGGTAAGGATGAAGACAAATGGATAATCTGCATATTATGTTGGATGCCGCTGGTTGCGATGGATGGTAATTCAAGCAATCTTTTCCACCACTTCAAGTCCTACACATTCTGAAAAGTGAGGAAAGCAAAAGTGCGTTTCCTTCAATCGGTCATACAAGACATTCTTCTTCTTCTTTTTCCCTGTTCTCTGACGTTAAAAGCATAAATTAAAGGCTAAATAGTTTTACTTTGTAAAATCATTCCACTTTAATTATACTTTTTTTTAATGCTAATCTACGGTTGTTGTCAATACAAATATTGTGCAAACCACATACACATGCAGCACATTCATGTTTTATTCTTTTGATACTATCTCCAAGAATAACATGTCAGAATGCATGGCAACAATTAATCCAATGCTAATATGTAGTGCCAGTGCAGAAGTATTGTGCTCTTTATGTACCTTTAGTGTTTTAAGGAAGTAGCACATCATGAACCAAGTGTTTTAGTTTCCTTTTATGGGCCTGTCAGGAACAATAACTGCCTGGAACAGTCTTTAACTATATGGCTATAAATATATTTTGTTGTTTTCAGAAACTGTGGGGCATCATTCCAGTTTGTGTTCCCATTAGCCTTCAAAACTAGTGCTTAGGACCCAGAGGACTCCCACAAAAATAAAAGGTGGAAATGAACTGTTTTTACTGTAACAATCCCCAGGTACAATCAACAGATATCATTTTATGTTGTTTTTTCATCCTTTAAAAAATGTGCAATCAGTTTCCACAGGTACATAACATCTTTCCTTGCTGACAGAATTGTACTGGTGTAATTCCACACTGCCTTACACCAGCTTTATATTACAGT
>JASGAT010391462.1:0-11704 GCA_030220025.1 Chelon auratus | reverse complement strand
AGGGGAGGGGCCTCTGTGGATCATCCCACAGATACTTGATCAGTTTGGGATCTAGTGAATTTGGAGGCCAGGTCAACACCTTGTGCTGTTCTTTGTGTTTTTTTAGTTGTTCCTAAAGCGTTTGTGTGTGTGTGTCTGTGTCAGGCTGCATCCTGCTGGGGATGGCTGCTGCCATCAAGGAGTGTCATTGCAGTGGGGTGGGGGTGCCTGGTCTGGTCTAGGTGGGTGCTACATGTCTAAGTAACATCCACATGAATGCCAGGTCCAAAAGTTTCCCAGCAGAATATTGGATTGTTACAAGATGGTCAATGTTATTTACTTTCTGGTCATAATGTTATGGCTGATCGGCGTATATCCACCGTAATCACAATACAACAATGTATTTCTGTAAGGTATGGATATTCAGTAAGGTAATTTGGCTAAATCTCAGAACTACAGTGAGTATTCAACAAAGCTTTATTTTTCTTTAACCTAACGTTTCAATTAACTGTTGTGTGAGTCAGGTTTTGTCAGAACATAGAATATACGCCTTTGTCCAAAGAGCCAACACAGTGTGACAATTAAAGAGGGATTCATTTAACAAAAGTAGAAGTGGAACAGAAAAGAGGCAAAGTGCCGGTTCTAATTAATTACTGCAACCACACTTACTGTTCCAGAGTTGACATATTTCTTTTTCTTCATTTTCTTCTTGGTATTAATCACCTAAAAAAAAATAATATAAAAGTTAAAGTTAGCTACAGTGTGACTGGAACGGCTTGTAATTGATTAACTGTGCCTTTAAAGCAAAAAATAAAACTATATAATACATGTTTAAATATAACATACAGATTAGTATGTGTAGATATGCTGTATATAGGAGAGTGTTATCTGCCCCAGGAAAAAGAATAAATAATAATAATTTCAAATAAATTTCCATTTCTTACTTCCTTTAATGCATAAATACTCTTTGTTTTTACTGTAATTTTCTCCTAACTGGATGCAACAGATGTAATGAAGACATCTACTGTGTGGGCAGCATGAGGAAAATCACAGAGATGTATGTGGTTTGTAGGCAGGAGGAAAAACGGGTTTGTCCATTTGACTGATGGGAAAAATACTAAGTTAGCAAGAAAGGTGAAAAAGCCTGCAAGAAAAATCAGCTGCACATTATGAGAAGCACAGCTCATGTAAGATCACTTAGGAACTCTTTATGTAGAAATATACATACGCACGTCACTCATGCTATTAAATGGACAAAGAACTGAAATTCAAACAAGAATCTCTGGTTACAGTGAATTGATGGGTGAGGTAAGCTTAAGGTGCAAGACTTATGTTCGCCAGAACAAGAGAGAAATGTCAATCGGGAGACCAAAGACGTCGTAGCTCATTACCTCAATTCTCTGAGGCTGCTAGGCATGAAAAGTGACAGCCCTTAATTTAACATGGAGGGATGGCAATTTGTCTGACACACTGAACAATCTGCTGATGCAAAAACTAAAGGGCCTTTCAGTCTCACTGGGAGGTAGAGCGGAATCAACAGTAGCGTATAATGGGGCTGACGTCTAAAAGACAGGTATTTGTCCTTTGCTGAAGGCCACCAAACCACAGAGGCATGGAGCCATCGACAGGTCGTCTTGACTTTTAACTACCACTCAAAATTTCATTGATTTAATTATTTTTAGAAAAGATTGATTATTGGTGGTAGCCTAAATACTTGTAAACCTACAACTGATGTGACTTTGATAAACACAGGAAACACCAATGTCATTTTTAGGCCTTCCAGTAAAATCTTGGACCTTAAGATGAGACATTTAAATGAGCTGCGTTTGTAATTTGCATAAAGAGCCGTCTTGTATGCTGTTAAGAGACGCTGTAAGCCGTCCCCTGAGAAGAACTGAGCAATGGCTATGATCGTTCTAAATCCGCGGATTGTTCTTTTATTAATCCTGTTTCATGCTGCAGCTAATAGCGCCATTCCTCCGTGTGTCAGCATCCAGGTGATTACAGAGGCAAAATAAATCTCGAGGTTTGGACGAAGAAGAAGAACATGGGGTGAAGAAATATTTAATTGGACATATAACAGCTGGGGGAAGGTGGGGAGATATTGTACCATTCAAGTGCCCTTTAAAAATGAATTAATGCTGTATGGAACAGCTTTTTAAATTTGTTCTGTAATCTCAATAAATATATTTGTTTGCTGCAGGGATATAAAAAAAAAAAAAACATGGAAAAGAATGTGCCCTAAGCAACTGTATGTCAAACAGTGGTGTCAAGGACAAAAATGTCAATCGTGTCAGAAATGTGATCCAGAATATCCGACGTAGAGGGATTCCAGATCTCAGGAGTGAACAGACACTGTGTTCAGTAGAGAGAACACTGGAGCTGCTTACCTCGTACACATTAAACTGGCTCTGCCCTCGAGCTAGCTCTCTGTAGCTGGTCGTAAAATCCCCAATGAAGTCGTGGCTGGGAGAAAGAATAAAGTAGGAGAAATACCAGTGAGTATTACAAATAAATAAATAAATAAAACACAGGGTACAAAAAAGAGGGCAGGCGTTTGGGACATGATGTAGTTGCTCCGTGACAGGAAATTAGATTCTCAAGTGAGTACTGATGAAGAAGTTTTATATGAACCTCTGTGGGCTTTTGCATGAGTTGAATGTTGAACCGAATGTAACTGTATGTTAATGATACCACGTTTTAGCAATTGCACTCACCTGCCGTCCCGATCCCAGTCATACACCTCCACCTTGATGGTTCTGGGGAGACAAATGAGAACACACACAGCGGTAAGAATACTTTTAGAGCAATGTTCTTGGTAACAAGTTACCGCAAGGAGATGGAGCTGGTCCAGATGTAATGGAGTTATAAATGTTCTCAGCTCTGTAAAGTCTGTAAAACGTGCTCACTGAAATGAACATCTCCACTTTAAAGACAACTGGGGAACCTCCAGTTGGAGGAAGAATTATTAACGGAGTCTTCTGGTGAGATTGTTGTTTTCAAGGTTCACACTCGACATGCCAGTAGTTGATATTATGGCTGTGATGCCATAATGAGTGTGGTGGCCGCCACTGAACATATTCTGTTGTCTTAAAAGAGACAAATTGAGAAAATAAATGACTTGTGTGGACGAATGAACCTATTACCATGAGCACCAGCATCAGACTAGCAGTTAAATACACAGTGGCTCTCTGAATTTTCCTCTCTTTGGGGAAAATAACCACAGACCTGTGCTAAAACATAATTAAGGCTTTTGTAATTAAGGACAAAAGTGAACCACACACAAGACAACGGTTTGAAATGCTAAGGGAATCCTGAAATCAGTTGAAACAGATGTCACTTGGCTCTAAAACCGGCATGCACATCAGTGTCAGAACACAGCTGAGCATCTGCTTGCATCTTAAAAGAACAAAAGTCAGTTTATATAAAGCAAAAAAAAAAAAAAATTGAAACTTGCAGCACATGTTTACTTCTAACATCCACACGAACATCCCCAAAAAGAAATAGACGCACTGACAACATTTTGCACAAATGCGGCAGAAACAATATCCCTGTAGAAGAGAAAGAGAAACTTTTCTCAGCACTTTCATGCCTCAGAAGCTTTGATCTCACCCCCATGTCTCCAGTCTCTCCCCAATTCGTCTTACACAAGTACTGACACCATCCACATCCAAAGGAAATAGAAGCAAGCGGTACATCATAGAGACTTTCCTGTCGCTGAGGAACTGAGAGACGCCTGATATAAGCCCAGCTTCCTCCCTGCCACCTGGCCCCTATCGTTCCATGGTGACGGTTTGTTCTTTTGAGTTTATCTTCAAGGCAGTGAGCGACAGAAAATGTGTTTGTCACATAGGTGTTAGAAACATGGTGCTTCTCCTCCAGCATGGGAAAAAAAAGAGAAAATGGGCTGAGGTGAGACATATAGAAATGGCAGAAGAGGAAAGTAAAATGGTAGAGAGAGCAATCATATTTCCCCTGACCAGTCCATGTGCAGAGACAAATGAAGTGCTAAGTGTTACTCCAATAATGGACCTGGAAGCTGTTATCTTGCCGGCTCAAAGCCATTTTGCCATAGCTTTTTTTTTTTTTCAATCTCCATATCCTAACTAACGGCTTTATCAAAGGACTCGGGCGCTCACATCCTTGAGTGGCCCTCGAACTCTCAGAACAATATACACTCCAAAACTAATCTGCCACAGATATCTTTGGCTACCATTCTAAGACATCTTTAATAAACATGACTCATCTTCACTCACGTTGCCCATTTAATTGACTGAAAAGGGGACCGCTACATTTGACACAGAGCTATTCCTCCGCTCAAATTACACAGATCTGTCTGTGATCTTTTGCCAGGGACAGAAATAGACAATGTTTGAGTCACCCAGGCTAGCATGTTAATGAGGAACATTTGATTCTTTTCATGTTTTTAATGATATATTAGCACTGGAATATACATTATGTACCACCTACGCTGATGAAACACACCGCATGAGGGGTGTGACGGATGTATATACAGAAAGATGGAGATTTAATTTTTCCACACCAGTGGTTGAGCAGAATATCCCCACACCTGGAACCTCCTTCATTCCCCTACATTCTCCCTGTTCTTCTTCTCCTTGACTTACTCATCTGAAACAGGGCCCTTGACATATTGGATTTCTGGTTTCCTTTTTTAAACCTGCAAGTATACTTGCTTTTTCCTGCCTATTATCCGTTATTCTCATCTGATTCCTTTCTTCCGTCTCCTTCTTGCACGCATTGCTCGTTTCTCATGTTGATCAGATACTTGCTGTCACCGGGGATTCAACTGGATCCTACCACTCGGAGGGCGACCTGCCTCATCACTGTGCCACCCTGTCAACAGCCAAGAAGATCGTGGGTTGTTTTTTTTGTTTTGTTTTTTATCCCTGCCTGTGTGTTTGCAGGTTACTTGGTTACCTACTGATATGGTAAATATAGCTTACTGAAGACATTTGGCTATGACCCCGGGAGATTTGCATTTGTTTTTTCCAAGCAATAAGACGCACCACATTTTGTATGATGGTAGCTTTGAAGTGGCGTATATATTCAGGTATGCAGCTTATCTGCAACTCTGGCCAGGATGATTTACCATATGCTTACTTGGAAACAGATACAGACACGAATCAGTGCACATTGTGGAGGCTGCAAATCAATGAAGTTACAGCCTTTTAGTCTGTAACACACACCGCACACTTTTTTTGCTCCCTGACGTTAGACTTTGAGGAAGTGTCTCTTCTCAGCCAGCAATACAAAGTATCCTCATAAAATTGTGCCAAGCCTGGGGAGAAGAGTATCTCAGTCTGGAGATATACTTTCCTTTTAACCGTATCTTCCCAATGACATCCATTTGGGCCATGACAGAAGTATTCAGATACTTTTTTACAATGTTACTGAGAGATACCACTAGAGAACCAAAGAACACCATAGAAATCAGACCAAAAAGATCTTCCATATTATTCATTTACCACATTATTTCAAGCAAAATGGGTCTTCGTTGACAAGTGTTCGACCAAATTGCTTTTCGAACTCGGGCACTGGATGTCTGTCTGGTGGACAAAACATGCCACTGGCTGGTTTCCTTGACAATTCTTTATATGGTACTGATCTATAGCTGCCGCTACTCTGACAAGCATAAATGTCACTGCTCACGTACACTACCGAAACTCCGAACCTATGCAGGATATGCAAGGCACCCATCACTCTTATATAAACTGTGAGCTCACAAATACAAAGATGCAGCAAACACATCAGTGCATAGAAAAAAAGTGCATGCACGGGCTTCCATCCATCTGTGATCCTCACTCTGAGGATGTGTTTTGGATAATTTTCAAAGTTAGCTGTTCATACAACATAACATCTGACTTTACTGGCCTCAAAACTGATCACGTATATCAAATGTGGCTTTGTAGTAATCAGTAAATAGAAATGACTTGTGGATGTACACTTTCCTCACTCAACTTTAAGAGCTCATAAGGCAGCTGCCTGACCAAAACCACACCTTTATCATTTCTGTTGCCTGACTCTCTGAGATCTGACTCTTTTTAAGGGTGGCCTCTCACTGTTCTAATTGAGCTATTCTAGCCAGAATACACACCTGGCCTTGTTATCACCAACTGTGAGATCAACAGCGTACTGCTCTGAGGGATTGGATATGAAGACACCACTGAACCCCAGAGATCCCCTTAGCTGTATCTGAATTGAAATATGCTGATTTGTGTTGAGAGATGTGAACTCACAAAAGGACTGCATTTGATGCGGCGTTACAAGGGCAATTTTATCCATTAGTTCTACCGGAGAGTTGCCCTCCCATGGTAAACAGACTACAACATCGGGCTTTTGAAATAGTTTCCAAACAGAAGTTGCAGAGTATACATGAAAGATGTTGGAAGCTGCTTTGGAAGGAAAATACTTGTTCTGGAAACTTTACTTAAGGCACACATACTTAAGATAAACCCCCGTGTTTCCCTTAAACGGTATTCTGTGAATAAACAGGGCAGACAGATAGACAGACAAGTGAAAGTGAAAAACAGCTGTCAGTGAGGTCTTTACAGTCACCTCTCAAAGGAACTAATTGTTTTCAGGTGAAAAAGCAGTCATCGTCTGACTTGAGAGTTTCTTTGAAAGAGGATTTTATAGTTTCAGGCCTGAAGTGCACTCTTTCCCATATGGTAAGCTAACCATGAGAGAGCCATGAGAGTTTAAAATGGATCTCCCATTTAAAACTTGTTAGAGTAAATGGCACTTTGAACCGAGTGGAGTAGTGCAGCATTATTTTTCAGGTGCCTGACAGCGCTTATTTTTCTGGTTTGGCAGGGAAAGTCATGCAGTCAGTGCAAAGGATATGTAATCTTTTTTAGCTGAGACCCTGTATCTTCCTCCATTTGCTCGTTTAGAGATGTCAGCCAGAAGAGCAGCAGAGTGGCCCATTAGGAAATTTTAAGTGCCTATGCTTGAATTAGCCCCATCTTCTCTTTTTGCCCTTTGGTGCCACTAATGAGAAGAACATATCTAAACTAAAGTCCTGATATAATTAAAGCAAATGAATCAGCAGCAGGTCATCCACTGACATACTTGTGCAGCCTTGTCTCCTCAACTGATTCTTAAAGGTTTCTCCACCGTGTGCCGGACTTGGAGTGGTGGAGACTAAGGTCAGTGGCAACCCACATAACAAGTAGCTTGGAATCACTGAGCACTGTTTTTTCACCCAGATACAACAACTCCAAATAATGGATACCTGTAGTGAAAGCATTCTGCACTTGCTCCACGTGTGTAATGCTGGCTTACTCTGACTTTTAAGGGACATTTTATTTTGAAGGGCTGAGTCCTTTCAGAAATCAAAGTGTTCTCTGGGAACCCAGAAAACATTATTATTTTTTTTAAGACAGCATACCTCCTTCAGGCTAGAGCTTAGTATAATTCTTTTGGCAGATTCTTAGCCTTGCTGTGAGAAAAACAAAAACAGACTTTTATGTAGCTCATAAGAAGTAGATGACTTCAAGTTCCATTCCACTGGGAAGATAGATCAGACTCAGGGGCAACCAAGTAATTGATTGGGGCCCTGTTAAAAAACAAAAGAGAGAATGCTCGACCAGATGGCTACCTAGCATATTTAGGAATATGAAAATAAAATAACCCCCCTTAAACCTATAAAGACCCTATAGTGCATGGATAAGCCACCACAACACCTCTTAGGGTCCTCCTCCTATATGGACAGATTTTGATAGTTGAGACAATGAGATAGCACACATATGGCTTTTCATGGGCCCTTCAAAATCTAGTATTGCCACTAAGCAGACTTTAACATTGACAGACATGTAAATATGGTATTATTTTACTGTACATCGCAAGCATAGGCTGTACGCGATGGCTCTTATGCGGTCAGCAGATGGAGCTGTGTGTGACACATTCACGAGAAAAGTCAAAATGTGCAGCTCACTCTTGTGGTATTCACGGGAAGGTCAGAGATTATGGGTCAGTCCTCTTCCTTTGCATATCCTTCATGGTCGTTAGTTTGCTCACTGTTAGCCAACAGTTGCCTAGCAGCGATATTGCCACGACTTATACTTAAAATTACCACTTGAACACCAAGCTTGCTCTATACATTGATTTCCTGCATCGTCACCACAGGCTCACGAGTTACACTGAAGGCAGCAACAGGGTCAGAAATTCCAATTAATCTCCTTAGAAACAAGTCATTGCTCATAGCTCCGACCAGTGGCCTCGCAGACTGATGTGACGATAGTGAGCATGTCACGTTATATATGACAAGAGATGGTGAGGGCTTCGACTTGGGGTCCTCAGGGTGAACTTTTTCATTCTTTTGCAAACTCTTGGAACTCTTCAATCAAAAGGCCATTTCTCTCTAATCAAATCAGTTTTGGTTAAGCATTTCTTTCAATTAGAAAAGTGATCTTTATTGACTGAAATGATGTGATCCCTTTCTTGTCTAAATAGACTTTTGATTAATGTAAAATAAATACTTCTGAACCGAAGTAGATGCCCCCCTCCTCCCGCCTCTTTGCACCACATTAACACTTCAAATCAGGGGAAGCTTTCATTTATTTGATGGATGTAAACAGTAATTACATAGATCAAAAGGATTGACAGCCTAAAGGGCTGAGCTTGTTGCATGATAATTCACCATCATAGAGGCCTGAAAACAATTCATTAGTGGGTCTCAAGAACTATATAATTAAAAAGATAGACAGACAGACCTCTTCACTCCCCTTTCTCATAGAAATATGGACATAAGAAACAAGCAAACACCGACACACAAAGTTTATGTCTCACCCACACACACAAATCTATGATCTGTTTATAGCACTGGCTTGGTGTTATTTCAAGACTTGCAGAATCTCAGGCTCTTTCAGCTCGTGGCTTGTCACATTGCATCACGCTCTGTGTGTGGGCGTGTGTGCAAGCATGTTCGTGTGGCACAGGAGCATTTTGGGAAGCGCCTTTGATGCTCAGCCCAGTCCCTTGTGTATGATTGGCTCTGACAGGGTAGTGACCCCTTCCTGCACTCATGTGTGATTGGCTGGCTGACATGGTTTGCCTAATATTTCCCAAGTATCGAAATCCTTCTCGAGGCAGTCTCATACATCCGTAAAGCAGCCTCATCGCCGTCTGTCTGGATTTATCTCTGTTCTCTCAGCACACACCAGGTTCTCAGCATTCTCAGTAATTAAAGTATAAACTAGATAGGACACGTCTGAGAGAGAAATGAGAAAAAGAGGGCGAAGCAGAAGAAAGATATTCCACATGAAATATCCCCCACCCCACACTACTAATCTGCCTGTCACTTCATTTTCATCTATCCTCACAGCTCCTTTGTGATTTTGCTTGTTTTCTTCCCAGCACTGTCTCATAAATTAGAAACAGGTAGATAAGCTGTGACGAAAGTGAATTCATAACCCCTCTGACACAACACATCTGAATTCAGTCTGTGCCAGCGGGGAAAAGGAACCCATCATTTTTAGATATTTATGATGTATTCAAAGTCTAAAAAGTCTAAAAGCAAAGATAAATGGTCCAAATTATGAAAAGGTGTTTGAATCTATTTGAGTAGTACCGTCTTAATCATCAAATAACAAAATTCTTTGGCTCTGGTCTTCATTTCCATTATTTCATGATCTGAGATAGACGACTCATCTCTAGCTGGACACTGAACATTTTGCTAAAACAACGCAAAGCGACTTTATTAGCTGTAGCTAGTTAGCAAGCTAGTTGAGCACATTTTCTCCCTATGGGTTGGTTAAGACACTCTGCTCCCATTTCATTGTCTAAGAATGATTTAAATATGCACTCTGGTGGCTGCACACATGATACTGTGTCAAAGTACATTCTACAATAAATCTGTTAGACTTCTTAACATAAATTCTAAACGGTGCATTTGTTTTAGTGAAACGGTACGTTTTAATGTTAAAGCTACAGACTGTGCAAGCAAGATGGACGTAGCCGTTTCTAAAGAATGGAGCCAATCCTTAAATGGTCCAATAGTCCAATAAAAATGAGGGTTAGTCTGAGCCTGCTCCATTAAACTACAATTCAAAAAACATTCATTACTCCCATTAAGTAATAGTTCAGTTCCATAACTCCATAATTAAGTAGACATTAGGCTTCAAAGAGAGGCATACTTGGGGTGTGTGTCATGCTTCAGTGAATGTCTGCTCTATGATTCCAGGTCGAATTCCCCTCTTGCTCCTCCTCAGCACCTCCCTCTTGTCCATATGTAGTCACTTCTGCCTAAAAAGAAAACAAAAACGCTCCACCACTGTGGTCCTCTATCCCATGGCTGAGGTCACTGGGGTCACATCTATCGTTTTTGTGCAGTACCAGAAAATATGTTTTGGGGATGAGATCTATTATATATTATATTAAATATTATATATACTATTACTGTAAAATACTAACTTATTTAATACAATAGTCACAGCCTGTTACCTATTATTGGGTACATTTTATTTTTTATTTTTTGGCTTCAATGCCAAACCGCAGTTCGTTGTGTATGTACTATGCGATGACAATAAAGTTGAACTAATCTAATGTGCCAAATAACATGTTTGGCCAGTTTGAAAACTTCAGTCAAGATAACAGTCACTTAACACGTAATGTTGTATCTAAATTTAATTGTTATAACGGCACATTCACAGTAAACCGCTCAGGTATTATCTCAGAGGAGAAAGGCGCTGATAATAGAATCACCAGAAGATAAGAGGGCAGCGGAAATTAGAGAGGCTCATTGTGTCTAACCGGTGCTGTTCTTGCAACAATCAATAGGGAGGGATGTCCTTAGCACATGGCTGCTTCAACATAATGTTATAGCGGGAACAATGGGAGGCTTAACACTGCGCCACGTTGAACTGGTATTGATTTCTGCTGGTTAAACTGGGGGTAGTAATGGCTGTCATCAGTACACAGTTTGTCAGTTAGAGAGACACTTATTAGAACCATGAAGGCAGTTGATAGATTGAGTCAACAGAAATCAATGATAGCAGATGTCACTGGGGGCCAACATTATTGACCATTCACTGTGTGCCTATTGCCGTGTATCTGTGATCAGATGGGAATAGATGTGATGAATGGAGCCAAGTGCAGCAGGATAAACAGCAGCAGCTGAGATCAGAATGTGGAGAGGTTGCATTGTACCTGTCATAGTCTCCGTTGCAGAGCGCTCGTACTGGGATGGTGAAAGGCTGCCACACAGGATTTAATGTGTTCTTCACCACCTCTGTTTTGTGGCAGATAGTAAACCTAGAAAGAGGAGGGAGGGACGTTAGGAAGTGACAGACATACGAAGAGGTGGCAAAATAAAATTGATTCTTTGTTGCCCGCACAAGCCAGAGAAAGAGATAAATATGCAAATGAGGGGAGGAGCATGCAACTGAAAAGATGGAGGGAACCGAAGAAGGCAAATCCTACAGTCAAATCCTTCAGTGACAGGAGGGATGCTTTAAATAGGCCTTTGTTTACCGCTCGGCCTGTCTCTCAGCTACATTGTGCCTCAGACCACAGAGAATAATTTAATATTTTAGTCTAGCTTTTGAATCCTTTCCCTTGACCAATAGTGTGAACAGTGATATGCAAATACATTTCTCTGACACTGAAATTTTTTCAGAGAGCAGATACCAGCCAAAGACTCCCTTGAAGAGTAACAGCACACACTCAATTTTATGTTTTTGAGTTTCTTTTTTTAAAAAAAAAA
>JASGAT010391456.1:0-12392 GCA_030220025.1 Chelon auratus | reverse complement strand
TGATCTGGGGTTGCTGCAGTTGCTCAGGTCTAGGTTCAGCAACATTATGTGCCCAAAGAATGAGGTCAGCTGACTACCTGAATATACTGAATGACCAGGTTATTTCATCAATGGATCATATTCCAAGATGACAATGTCAGGATTCATGGGGCTCAGATTGCGAAAGAGTGGTTCAGGGAGCATGAGACATCATTTTCACACATGGATTGGCCACCACAGAGTCTAGACCTTAACCCCATTGAGAATCCTTGGGATGTGCTGGAGAAGGCTTTGTGCAGTGGTCAGACTCTCCATCATCAATACAAGATCTTGGTGAAAAATAAATGCAACACTGGATGGAAATAAATCTGGTGACACTGGAGAAGATTATGGAAATAATGCCGCAGTGAATGTGTGCTGTAATTAAAGCTAAAGGCGGTCCAACGAAATATTAGACCCTGATGGCACGAGCATATTCAGGCAAGATGACAATGCCTGGATTCATGGGGCTCAGATTGTGAAAGAGTGGTTCAGGGAGCAAGAGACAGTGAGAGCTTGTATTACTATTAACCGCTGTTTGCAATGATTTCATTTGAAGTGACAGTAGCCCACTGAAAATGGCATACCATTGTGTATTTTTGTGCATTTCAGTCGGTGTATGTGCTTCTCCTCAGGATCCTCAGGAAACGCTAAATTGATTAATTGTGCTGGTCGACAAATCACGCTGTGCTTTATGAGACGGGCAGCAAAGCGTAATTAAAAAAAAAAAACGTCCCTTTGAAGACATGTGCGAAGCATTTGAGGAGGACTAAACGCCGTTTATGAAAGTGAGAGGCGAAACCACTGAAAGCACCTTTAAAGAAATGCACAAACACATCAGAGACGTGGATTTAAAGCATAAAGGTCGGAGGGAAATAATTCACATGAAAGCGCCTGCAACGGAACAGCAACGTGTTGACTGAAGATTTTGAAGCGTGACAATCTGATAATGCAAAAATAGTTCCACATTCAAAACATTATTATTAATTTTTTCCTTCTTCTGTTTGCTTTAAAATAATTTGAGCATAGCACAGACATGTCTGTTCACGTATGTGCCACAGAAATAGTAATTCAAAGAAGGGCTGACCAAGAGGGGAATTCGACTTTTTTTTTTTTTTTGGTATTTATGCATTTATCATTCTTGCCCTTGTCATGAGGCTAAATTGCAAACACCACCTTGCAATTGGTCCATAATTGCATCCCTGCTCTGCCACTTTTCACCCCCAGCTCCGCTTGATTCTTTACCTGTGTCATTAGATGTGAAGAGCTCAGGGCACAATGGCCTGGCTTTGGAAAGGCACAGAGGAGTGTGTAATTGCACCCGGCCTTGATTACCTCTCGTTTGGAGCAGCCTGTTCAATAGCCATTACATGCAGAGACTCTTCTGGCCGCTGTTTAATGGCCCGCTGGTCCCAGTTTCCATTTGCGCCCCAAACAGCTGCAACGGTTAAGCTCACAAAAGGCTGAGCTTCGACACCGCCGCCGCGGCCCTCCCTTTGACCGCTCTCGATCGATCGACAGGATAGCGGGCGCACACTCGACAGCTTTTTTTAAATGGAGCAGAACCACAGCGCGGTGCTCATACTGAACAGCTAATGGAGCGAAAGTTTTATTTAACTGAAGTTTTACAGAATCAGGTTTTAAGAAAAAGCAGCAAGCCGACATTTTGTCACTCGGTAACTCGTGTTTTCGACCTAATAAACGACAAATAATGTGCTGGTATGGTATTTGCAAGCCGTGATAACTGTGGTCAAACATAATAGATCATAAATGGTATCATTCGAGGATGGAGGAACACATTCATGGTGGATCCTGTGGTCTTGTGGCATCTCTGACTTAAAATCTAGTCAAGAAGACTGTTATTGGTTTATACTATGGGTTGAACAAACTAGTCAACTAGTCATTTTGTCCACTTCACTGCTGTGCTATGACTCTTTCAGCATCATGTCGACTAGTCACTGATCCCATGACAATAACAACATGGACACCTGCTTTTGATTTTAATTCAGAGATGCCACAAGACCACAGGATCCATCACACAGTGCTTTACCTGTTGGTTAATGCGGCTCATTGCTGGGAGATTACACTGAGTTTTGGTGTAGATGTGTATTTCCTGCAGGAGTGTGTGAGGGATGCAGGCAGGAAGACAGAAGGAGACACTTTTTAATTGCTTGTTCTGACAATATCATTTGCATTCAGTAATTAACTGTCTCTCTTAACCCTCAGCACCAAAAAAAAAAAAAAAAAAACACACGCAACACGCTCATTCACGGACCGAACCGGGGTCACAGGTAAACACTCGTCCTCCTGTGAATTAGCTCGGTTGCTGTGGTGACAGGTCCTCATCAGACGAGGCTTTAGTCCGCGTAAATGAGACAAACAGAAGAGAAAATGACGACTATTTGAAAAAAATAAACTACTGCTGCTCCAGCCACGACAGTTTAATTTGTGCTAAGTAGAGTCACAGACTTTGCATCGCCATCGCTCATCTGCTATTGCATGTTTCAAGCGCGGCGGTCCTTGTTGTTGAGCAGCAGCGTGTATCTGAAGCAGGCAATTGTGTGTAGAGCAACGCCATCTGGTTTACAGGACATTTTACTGAAGCTGATTTGTGCTGTGATGTTTTGGTAGAACATGAATTCAGAACATCTCTGTACTTAAAAAAACAACAACAACAAAAAAAACATCAATCAGACATAACATTACGACCTAATATTGTGTAGGTCTCCCTTGTGCCTCCAAAACAGTTGTGACTCATCAGAGAATGGACATGAGTCATTTGGCATTGTGTGGCCATTGTTAAACCCTAACCCTAATTCTACCTTCTCGTACCTTAAAATGACTAGACACTGACATGTACTGTCTTAAGTGATCATCTCATCGGTGTGTAATTGTGATGATTCTGGTCCTCAAATCATCAAACTTTAGAAGTCAGTTCACTTGATGGAAGCTGAAAAAGGCATGGAAGTCTGATTTCCACAATCAATGTGTGGATTTCAGAGCTCAATAATCCAGTTTCCAAAATCAATCTTGACTCATTCAAATCTAAATTAAATGTGGTTTATTTGCCGTATTCTTGGCACATTGTCTACGGCCATGATTTTGCGCTAGCCACACAAGTTGTTGTGCACAGAAAGTGTACATATAAAGAGATGTTAAAAACACGCCGACACTGGATTTAAAACCCAAATGTCACTGAATGCCTGAACATGACCTTTTGAGAGTATTTTTATGTATTGATATTCAGTTTAAGCCCGTGACATCATCCGCCCACTTCAAATGTGCAATCAGCAGGCGCACCTGGTTCTTATTAACTGCTGTTTCTTACTGTCTCTTTCTACACCTCCTCCTCCTGACTGTTTCAGGCCTCGCTGTGAGACTATGGCAAACGCGGAAAGTAGAGGGATGGAACCGATACAGAAGTCGCATATGGATACTTCAGTTATTAGATTTTTATTAGTTTTTTCCCTTCTGTTTAGAGTGTAGTGCAGCTTTCCTCCAGGCATACATTAAACCCCAAAACCGATTAAAAGTCTTGACATATTTCAGACAAAAAAAAAAACAGTAAAACAAATATGTAACACGTGTATGCAAGCCTGTATGCAAGAACTGAAAAATAGGCAGTTTTGTGTTCTTGTCTCGGCTAACATTAGGGAGTGAGCACTGTTGTACAATTGGGCAATAGTTAAATTATGCTGATGTCCAGCTACAGTGATGAGGATAAGTAAGTGTGCCGAGACTTCAGCTCAGCATTCAGTACAATCCTCTCTCAGCATTTGATTGAAAAGCTGAGCCTGCTAGGCCTAAACGATTTGGCCTCGGTCAGTGCGGCTCCAGAGTAGCATCTCCAAGACCATCACACTGAGCTGTTTGGCCTCTTCGGGCTGCGTTCTCACTTCATCGTTGTTCACTTTGCTCTCTAATGAATGTATGAAAAAGTTGGTGGGTGAGTCTCATCAGCATGAATGACAAGTCAGCGCGCAGAGAGGAGATACAACATTTAACGTCATCTTCCTCTCTCTGAACGTTGATGAGACAAAATAGATGGTTGTTGCCTTCGTGAAGGTACAGAGTGACCCTTCTTTGCCGAGTGTCAACCATTCCTATGAAGAGCCACCAAATGTCTTGGCGTCCACCCGGCAGAGAACCTCACCTGGTCTCTTAACACCTGCTCCATCACCAGAAAATCCCAGCGGGTTCTTTACTTTCTGTGAAGGTTGAGGCAAGCCTGCCGTCTACTTCCAGTCCTGACTATGTTCAACAGAACATTCAAACGTTCTGAACGTTCAACGGAGCCTATCAAGACAATCTTGAGCAGGAATTGGTGCAGGAATGCGCTATTTTGGACCACAGCTGTGAAAAGCAAGGAAAGCTGAGACAGATGATTGGTGTCTCTCCATCGTGGACATTTACATCTCCCACTGCAGACTTGTCAACTCCCACAGACTTTCCCAGGTTCTAACAAGTACTGCATTAACCTGATGTTATGATCCTTATGTTTACAAGATATTAATCTGCTGGTAAATGCTCGTTTTGTTCACATTTCTAGTCTATTCTTGCTCTTCACCTGCACTCTACACAATGTACTTCAATGTATCACTGTATGGTGCTGTCTTCTATGTCAGAATACGTTGCACAGTTTTGTATTCTGTCTTGGTTGCGTGTAAGTTTATGTAGCACCACGATCCTAGAGGACCATTGTTTTATTTTGCTTGGTACCTGGGGTAAGTCAGCTATTATGTGGTGAAAGTTGAGTCAACGTCACTAATATAAACACAGTAGAAAGTAATGCCTTACAACAATGAAATCTGTATTCTTGCCTTAAATAAACAAACAAAGGTTAGTTCATTGAAGCTTGAACATGGGCTACTGTCGGCTGTAGCCCACTCCAACACCATAGACACAGTCAGTCTGATTCTTCTAATATGAAGCTCTCGATCTGAAAACTCTCAGCTCTGTCATAACGTCCATCTCTCACATGGTACATTCACTGACATCAAGGACAGAAAATAATCACCAGCAAATAGTTGATGTGCAGCCTCCTTCTCTCTGTTGTTCTGCAGCTTCAACTACAACTTCATCAAATGCCGCAGGGCATTTGATGAAGTTGTTTACGGACCGTTCCACTGCTAGCATTAGCGGATGCCTTTTCAGATGCATTGCAGTAGTGCTTTTGTTGTATTTCATGTCATGGTAGCATGTTCTTCATCTTTGGTTAAGTATTTCCACACGCTAGTTTCCTGCAACGTCCCACTAGGCTCCTCACCTGTCGACTTGTCTGTACAACCCCTACTTGGTACTGCATCTGCTGTACAATGTCTTATGGCCAAATACAGTTCCTCTGCCTTATTTCATCTCTGGGATCTTGATTTGGTCCTCTGTGCTTTGCAGATGTGATCCACACACTAATAAAAAAATTCCAGAGAGGCCAAAGCTGTTTTTATTTTATTTTATTGCAGCTCATTTACATAGAGTGACAAAGTGGAGGAGCAAGAATACCTGAAGTCAAATGTGTCTTCAATGCCTCATGGTAATGGTAAACCACAGGAACTTACTATTAAGGTAACAAAAGGCGCTGCAGAACAAGGAATTGTAATCTAACTAATCCAAAAAAACAAGAAGGATTAAAGCGCAAACAAACTCACAAAGGACAAAGGGAGATGCAGGACTATGTGTACGATGAAAACAAAGATTGAAAGTTTCTTCTTTGCTGATCTGTGTCTCTCAGTTAGTTGTACTTCCTAATAAAAACAGGTAGTCAAACAAAACAGGATTACAGACACTCAACCTCATGAGTTTCAAAAGTCAGTACCATGACAGACACATCTGAATCAGCCTTTCATAATCTTTGAATCCTAAAGAATGTGTGGAAAGGGGATTTTGTCATCATGAGAGCTGAATCCCAGCAGGTTCATAACTACAACATGACGATAATCCTGCTGGACCGGTGGTACCTTAATCGTCACTGCAGTGAGCTGAAGTGCGCACATTTATATTCAAAGACACTTTTCAGATTAAGAGCGTGAGGATGTCTTTTGTTTTTGTTTTTTCTCTTGTACATTTTGCCTGAAGTGAATCAATGAAATGACACAAGCTTGGCATCTCCAGAACAATCACCGCTGCCGTGCCGAGACTGGCCCTCGAGCTTCGGTACGCATAAGCTGCACTCCTCACTTCTTAAATCTCCACAGAGCTCTGTAGAGTTTACAACAAAATAAGAGATAACACTTGAAGAGTGGGTGTTGCGGGCTTCCAAACCCCACTCCCACCCCCCACCGCAGCCACCGCCACCACCACCACCACCATCAACCACCCTCTCTGCTGCGTTATCTTAATTGTACAAGACAGGCAGCCTCAAACTACAGAAGAATCAAAAGAGATCACCACGTTCAATTTAAACCGCAAAACCATGCTGGCAAATAGGAATCTCTAATTACTTATGCTAATACGGCGTTGGGAGAGAGGCAGGGGGAGGAGAGGAGCGAGCGAGGAGGAGGATGGAGGAAAGACGGCGTTGGGTGTATCGCTCAGGGTGTGCTCTAATTAAAAACAGAATTAATCTTTTGGACGTACAGACTGGAGAAGAAGCAGACCTCTCTCTCACAGTGTGTCCCCCGGTGAGGAGCAGAAGCTACTGAGAGGTAATTACTGTTATCTGCTGGCTGTTTTATTAACATGTGTCCTCAAAGAATGGAGGAGTTTAACTCGGCCCCGCGCTCTAACTGATGCCACGCTCGATAGACCGGCACAGAAAATGATTACAAAATGGAAGAAGGGCCCCGTTCCTTTTCTCTTGATCCTGAAAAGAAAAAGCTCCTGCTTCTACTTCAAAACCCCCACGGGGAGCGATATTTCCTCTGATGTGCGGACAAGCCGAGGAAGTAGAGGAGGTAGGGAGTTGGAGAACGGGGCGCAGATAGGAAAGGAGAAGCAGAACGAGCAGGAGAGACAGATCAACCAAAAGATTTGTCTGCCTTGGCAGCGAACAGACCGAGAGGAGAGGCACGTGTGCAGACAGCCGGTAATTACACGCCAATCATCTGCCCACAGGCCAGTGCAGGGATTAACTAAGCAGAGAAATAGCAGGAGAAATTCAATTAAAAAATAAATTAATAAGATGGCTTTTTCTTTTTCTTTTTTCTTTTTCTTTTTTTTTTTTGCTTTGGCCGCAGGTACTAGCCGAGAGGCCGGATCTGGCTCGGGTTGTGCTGGGCAGTCATTGGGAGGGGGCACCTGGTAGGGGTGCGACTGGTGGTGAATCTACTCTGAATTAAATCTGTTTATGATTGAACTGGTCACCTTTCACTTGGTTAGAGACAATTTTCAGATCTCATTTCCATTCACACTGGTAATCACAGGTTACGCCGATCAGCCACAACATTAAAACCACTGACAGGAGAAGTGAATAACACTGACCATCTTGTGACAATTCAGTGTTCTGCTGGGAAACTTCTGGACCTGCCATTCATTGGTGTGGATGTTACTTAGACATGTTGCACCCACCTTGACCAGACCAGGCACCCCACCCCATAGCAATGACCCAGCAGGATGCAGCTGCTCATTATGTTTACAAGATGTTAATCTGCTGATAAATGCTCCTTATGTTCACATTTCTAGTTTGTTCTTGCTCTTCACCTGCACTCTAAACAGTGCACTGTCACTGTATCACTGGATAGTACTGTCTTGCACTGTCTTCTCTCGGACTTTTGCACAGTCAGAATACGTTGCACTTTATGTTGACACGTCTTAGTTCCGTATTCTGTCTTGGTTGTGTGTGATTTTACCTAGCACCCTGATCCTAGGGGTCTGTTTCGTTTTACTTGGTACTACATCTGCTGTGTCTTCTCGTCAAAGGCTTGGGAACAACTCAAAAAACATGAAGAACAGCACAAGGTGTTGACCTGGCCTCCAAATTCACTAGATACCAAACTGATCAAGTATCTGTGGGATGTGAGGGTGGAAAGACTGTTTTCCCAACAGCACTTGAAATCAATATGTCCAGATCTGGTCAAATTTCCATTCCTCGTATTGTAGCACCCTCCTATTGTAGTATGTAAGTGATATAATAATATAAATATACAATAGTATCAGCAGTTGGTTCCTCACAGGGAGGCGTTGAGTCGTATGGCCCGAGGGACAAACAACCTCTTCAACCTGTACATGGAGCAGGACAGAGACAGCAGCCTGTCACTGAATGAGGTTCTCTGCCTGACTATGGTGGTGGACATTGTTCATGATGGACCAGAGTTTGTTGAAGGTCCTTGCATCTGCCACTAATGTCAGGGACTTCAGCTCTGCCCCTGCCACAGAGTCCACCTTCTGGATCAGTTTGTCCAGCCTTGAGGTGAACCTTGTTCTTAGTGCTGCTTCCCCAACACACCACAGCGTGGAAGAGGACACTGGCAACGATAGTCTGGTAGAACATGTCCAGCAGCTTCCGGCTCCTGACGATAGTTCTGGTCGTGCAGTTCCCCAACCTGACATACTGAGCTCTCCCCGTGAGATAGTACCGCCTTTCAGATAAACCGCCGCCCTTACTCAACACACACAGTATATGACAACAGCAATTGCCACGATCAACATCCTGGCTCCCGGAAGAGCATTATTAACCAGGTAATTGGCGAGTAATTAGACGATTGTTTGCTGGTACTTCACCAGTGTGCGTTAATGCCTGCCCACCAACATGATTTATGAGTCTATAATTCATATTCCCTCTAATTATGTCCTTTCAGACCCCATTACTGCTGTTCTGTTAATGGCAAAGCTTCAGTCCACACTTATGTGGAAATTCTCACAGCCAGCAATTTTTTTTTTTAATGCCAAGGCAAGATCTGTAAAAGCACGTCCTGGTGATTGTGTTGTATTGACGTTTATAAAACGCATGGACGTCACCGTAGGGTCTGCACTCAAATCAAGTCAAATCCCCATGTATTATAAGGGGCCAAAGTGGCAGCTGTGATGCATGGAAAAATATCACAGCGTATCTAATGGCGCATGCTATATTTTATTAGGGTGCATTAGTTGTTCTGTAATGTATGAGAATAAATCTCGGTGTGGGGCCGCGGTGCCAGCAGGTTGGATGCCTGCTTTTAATATTCTGCACAAATCCTAATGTATGCACTCAGTGACATTGAATTAAACCAACCTCAAAATATATAATTTTTTATTTTATTTATTTATTTTTTTCACAAGCAGCCCGGAGCTTATCCTGGAGGACACTGTAATGAGCTCAGCCCTTCCATTTGGAAAAAGAGTGGAAAATTGCAGGTTTTAAGCATTTACATCTGCAGTTAAGGGGCTCAATTACAGCTTGATTTGTGTTTTCTTCTCTCCGTTTGCTGTGCATAGAACACACTGGGGGCGTTTTTTTTCCATGTCTATTCTACTCTTTGTCACAGAATCTTTTAGTGTTACAATTGGTGGCGGTTGTTGGACCACCCGGAGGTTTGTGTCGTCAGCTTTCTGCCACACACTTGCAGTTTCTACTTTTGCAGGGTGTTGTGCATCAACAAAGACTGTTAGTGGTAGTAGTAGTAGTAGTATGGTAGTAAGGACAGAATAATGCCATACACTTGCTTGTTAAAGCATTTAAAGGGGCATCCTCATCCTCTGACAGATGTCAACAAAGTCTTGCTGACTATATCCATAAGTTCTGGCTTTGTCCTTCATTAGAAAAGTATTGGTCTGAGGTTTTTGAAACTTTATGATGATAATGTTGAGGCTGTCACAGCCTTTTTTGGGGTTTTGTCCTCCTTCCCTACTCTATCTTCCACTAAAAGGGATATAACTGCTTTTGCAACCTTGCTGCCTAGAAGACTGATACTGTTGAAGTGGAAGACCCCACATGCACCCACTCAAGTTCTACTTCATTCTACCGTCTTCGCGCATTTCCCTTGACCCTTCTCATCCCTCCATCCATCCCCCTTATGTCCTGTCTACCAAAGATTGATGTACACCTATCAGCCACAACATTAAGACCGGAGAAGTACATAACACTGACCATCTTGTGACCATTCAGTGTTCTGCTGGGAAACTTTTGGACCTGGCATTCATTCATGTGGATGTTACTCAGACATGTAGCACCCACCTAGACCAAACCTGGCCTCCAAATTCACTACATCCCAAACTGATCAAGTATCTGTGGGATGATCCACAGAGGCCCCTCCCCTCAAAGCCCCCCACTAACAACATTCTGTTGCCAGACACCACAGGACACCCTCAGAAGACCCATGTCCATTCTCTGATGAGTCACCACAAGGGAGACCTGCATGAAGAGAAATTACATTAGTGAGCCATGTATTGCGGAGAGGGGTTGGATTGGTTGCTTGAAGGTTGTTGGGTCGTTCTATAATGTCCTCACCGTGTATCATGTGGTGATACTGTACCCACTGTCACTTTGCATAAGTCTATAAATAAAGTCGGACAAAAAGAACAACAACATGTATTGACAAGGTCTGAAAGGTCAGCCTGTGTGTCAGCTCACATTTAGATCTCTATCGAATTGCCATAAAAGCTGCTTCCTCTATTTACACTGGCTTGGGCTTTTAGAGCATTCAGTTCAACTAGGAGGTCAATGTTTTACAAGACGAACATTTGTAATTCTGAGCTGAAAGATTTCTGTGACTCGATGGGAAGTGTGTTTGTTTGATATGAAATGAAACTGTTGCCACATGAGACAGTACAATATACGACGATACCATGAAACCAAATGTCAGACCTACACTGGTGCAGAACGAGAGCAGAAAGTTAAGCTAATGGAAGCTAGTCTGAAGCTCTAGAACTGGTTTTATTCCATGTTAACAAAACATAGGAAAATGACACAACAGCCAGTTCTGAGGTGTCCAAGTCATTGACCAACATAGAAAACCTTTCTCAGATGGTGAGTTGATAAAAGAGTGCCTCACTAAAGTCGCAGGATTAATGTACCTCAACAACATTGGCATGTCTAGAAGTAAGGTTGTGCTGCAAATCAGAAAGACGTGTCAATTGCATATTAAATGCTACTGATGGTGCTGAGTTGCTGCCTGTTTTTATACAGGCTATACATATCTGCAGCTCACAGTATGTAGCACATGAGCTCTTAGCATGTAGTCAGGTCAATAATGTAGATTTCATTACTTTCTCCTGGGTTTCTCTTAGTGACGTCATCAGAGATTAGTTGGCGTCGACTCGACTTTCATCACATCACAGTCGTTTTGAAGCCGTGCAACCCCCGCCAGTGACTCATGTCACTGTGTGTAACACTGGTTCTACTTCCAGTGTCAAGTATGATGAGAGCACAGCTGTTCATTTTTCTCTTGAAGTTAATGATAACTTAGTTTGCATTGCAGAAAAGCAGATTGACAACCAGAATGATCAACAGCTACCTCTGTGATGTCCTTCACATCTCAACCACCAAACTTCCTCCTGCCCTGCCAGCCATCCTTCAGTCCAAAGCATTACTGTTCCCACTGGAGTATGACAATGAGTTGAAAGTTAATTACTTATTTGTATAACAAGATTGAAATATCCACCTATTCCCATTACAAACCTTTATCATCCTGACTTAGAAGCAATCTGGAGGTGCTGTTTTGTGGATGAGCTGTCATTTAAACCCTTTAATGGAAAGCTGTGTTTTTTTTTCTTCAAGCATTATCATATATCAAGCATCATTTACCTACATTTATTCACCAATTATATACCTCACCTCAGTGGCCCAGCCCATCGTATATTATGCCTTATGTGGCCTTATCTTTCATTAAGTTTGGACCCCACCTGCTCTACACCGTCTCTACAAATGAATACACAGCCAAACACTTCTACTGAATCATAAGTGAGGATTGAGAGGGATTATTCTTGTATGAGTCATAGTTTATTGAGGGAATATCTGCATATTATTTATTCACCAAAGACAGAAAGACAAAGTAAATATTCAGCTGACTGATGTGCTGATTTGTCTTAGACCACTTCTGGTCTGTACACCAGGGGGTTTGCATATATTTTAATGTCCCTGTGCTTGTTTCCCTTCAACAAAGACTGAGACAAAGACACACAAAGCGTGTTCCCTTATGTCCAGTTTATTCCTCAGTTTAGTTCCCGGTCATTACAAAGGATACTCAGGCTTTGATCCACATTATGGCAAACATACTGTACTTCATTAGCCTGCAGTCAATCGCAAGGTCGAGAGGTCAATCTTCTTCATCCGCTGACGTGGACGATTCCCCGGGGGAGGGGGGCAACAACGAACGCTTCCCCCAGTCCATTTCTCCTTGCATTTCTTGGATCATCTGCTGTTTTGAAGTAACAGTCAAATTATGTACGACAATAAAGCTGGTTAACTGTGCACCGGATAGAAATGATCCAGCTTCAGTCTCGCCCCAAAATCCCTTAAGTTT
>JASGAT010391451.1:4280-22748 GCA_030220025.1 Chelon auratus | reverse complement strand
TGGTAAAACACATACAAATGGAGAAATGGCTCTTTCAAAAGTTCATCCACTGCTCAACAAGTTTTATCTTGTTTTTGCTACTACAAAACTGAAACAAATGAACTCGTAAAATTAACAATTTTATTTAACCTCATAACAGTGGAAGTCCCTCAGGTGAGTCAGTCTTTACAGAGAATAACAAAAAGTAGATTTTAAGAACATGGAAGCTACTTAAGGGCAAACAAATTGGTAAAGTCAGTGCATGTTGAGCAGCTAAACGATTTAATTTGAAAGAAAGCAAATGCATTTCAATCACGTCAGCGGTTGGCGCTTTTTTTGTTTGTGCCTACCTACCAACTATTTGCGTTGACGTCAGAGCCGACTGGCTGCTCTCCAAACAATGAGAGCAAACACCAGTCACCACAACAAACGATTTCCTTTATTCGGTCGTTGCTCTTTTCATACGACTGTAAAAGTTCTCCTCCATGGACCATTTGATCTGTAAACATTCAGCTTTTCTTTTTCTTTTTTTTGTTAATGTTACTCTAACTTTACAGTAAACGAGAACATAAAAGTGTTGGATGTGATTTATTTGGCAGTGAATCCCAGCTTGAGCAGTCGCAAGATGATTAGTGAGATGTTCAAACTGACTCAAAAAGCGTTGAGACGCCGTGCTGCCTGGTTTCTATTGTTTACCTGCTGATTGTCACGATGATAAGATTCCACAGATTTGTGACATCTAAAACCATAACCATAGCTTCCTGTGTCGTATTTCTTCGTCTAATCTGTGCCTCAATCATCTCCATCTCCACTCCTCACAGTGAAGCCTCGGCAGGTTTGATTTTGTCTCAGTCTTTAAGAAAATAAAAGTATTCGGTCACATTCCTGTCATTTTCTGATAGATGATTCCCTTTTCTTGCACCTCTAATGGTTCAAACACAACAGCCGATTGTGGCGTTGGCGCATGCGATCTACGTGAAAGGAGATAACTCTCCACACCAGCAGGTGGCAGTAGTCTGTATTCGTCATTCAAAAGTGGAATCAGGAAGAGGGGCTTTTAGCTGAGAGGCTAGGAAGCTAGGAAAGTTGTCTACAGTTTATTCATTCTAGATGATCATGTCCTTCTGCTTCTCTTTGCAAATATGAATAACCTATCAGAATCAGATTCGAGGGACAGAAAAATAAGGCAACAGCAATGCCCAACGGCCCAACCCACCCATAAAAGTCCCCAAATCATGTTTACACTAAGGTTAGAAGCTGTGATAAGAGGTCAGACATAACTATTTTCCTGCTGAACCCCTTGATAACTTGATAATGGCGAATTTTTTTGTGAAATTAATTATAAATTAATTATCTCTGGTTTCGCTCACACATAACTCAACAAGATATGTTCTGTAAACATATTCAGCCTTTGCACCGATGCATACTGTACTTTTATACAGTAATAGTGTCACCACCCGCTGGGATTTAGCTGCTAAGCTGTTCCCGAGAGAAATGTTTGTCCAGCTAAAATCTGCACAAACAGATCTAAATTCTCTCTGAGCACCGGGTGGAGCTGGGGGCTTTGTTACTTCACCGAGTCCTGTTTTTTCTTTTTCTTTTTTTCTTTTTTTTTTAATTTCCTGCTTGACTCTGCATGAACCGTATGGATTTTAATGTGTGTTCGGACACGTTGCTAAACTCATACACAGGGGTCATGCAGCCAAAAACAGGCGGTCCTCCCACAGCGGCTGCACCTGCAGGTCAGAGCCCGTCTCCCCCGCAGGCTTCTTTCTTTGGAGCCTCTGCTCATCAAATATTACATAATAAACTCCTCCATCGGACTGGGGAGAGACCGGAGAGCGGTCAGAACACATGAGTTTCAAACCGGTTTCCAGACAAGGCCTTTTACTTTGAATGATAAGTTAACTGAAGCCTGAATTAATCTGCCTTGACGTTCAAATTTCTGTCTCTGTCTGGATCAAATATCAGAACGTTTCATTTCAAGGTCTCTTTGGCTGCAAAGGTTTGATTGTCACTGACTTTAGAATTAATGGGAAAATAATCACATTATTAATAAGTGATGAATGAGTGTTAGTTGCAGCTTTAGTTGCCTATTAATCCTAAACGGGTCAGCCAAAATTAGTATTAAATAACAGAAGTTAAGCCATAAAAGTTGTTAGTCTGCAGCTAATGTTTAATGGCATGATCAGTCTATTGTTTCCCAATTAAATAAGTGTCTTAAAGTGTATTCTTTTGTCCAATCAACTGCTTAAAACTAAGCCTGGGCTGAAGCCTATCCCAGCTGTCATCAGACACGAGGCGGGGTACACCCATAGCCCTACGTTTTGTCTAATTTCAAACTAATTTGAAGGATTTCCCCCGACATGCTCAGAGAAACCAGAGAAAGTGAAACTAAAGCAGATCTAAAAGTCGTCCTTGCCCTGTCCAGATGGAACCACTGCACTTTATCATGTCCTGTCTTCATACTGTTGGACATCGCTGTGTAACACACATTATGTAAATGTTGTAGTCATGTTCTTTGGGAGGTTTTGCAGTGATTCATCATCATCACTTGCTGCTTCAGGCCTGCACCTGCTCTGCACTTCTCGTCTCCAGAGCTTCTCCCACCAACCTCGTCACGCCAGACCGGCTCATCAATACGAAACTATCGGCTCCACGCTGACGTAATCATCCTCTGATAAACTCCTGGCAGCTCGCTAATGACTAGCGGCTGTGATGTCATCTAATCTATCCCCTGCAGGGCAGAAATGTAACGGTACATCTGGATTAAAAAGCCCTGCACGGTGACGCAGCGCCGCTTTGGCGGGCATTTATGTCAAGCTGCGAATCTAACGGTTGGCATCGGTTCTTGGCAGCGGGGCCACGTCGTTTCTACTTCCTGTTGGCTGGGAGCGTGTGCCACATCCATCAAATTAGAGGCCGAAGAACTGGACTTAGACATAGATTTAGACGGACTTTAATCGCACGCATGGGAAATTGCTTGGTCAGGGCTCCCTCAGCGCTGCACATGAACGTCTGCAGGTCTGCATGACAAGAATCTGCCACTTAAAAGTATTTGCACACCTGAGAAGTCCTGAAAGTAGACAAAGAGAACCCAGTTTAACAAATCAAACTGAAATATTATGCATGGACATTTGTTTATTCAGGGAAATGAGCCATTACACATCTGTGAGATACAAGAGTAAGTCTTTACTCTAGGATTTACTCAAGTATACAAGTTAATTTCAAGGCAGAACTAGAGTCCTTCTGTTCAGAAGTGTTTCCAGTCAGAGTAATAAGACTCAGGTGTCGTTTAGTGCCTTGTTTAGCCATTGTTTATGATGGCACAGACAAAGGAGCTTCCTGAGGAGCGCATAAAAAGAGTTGTTGTTGACCAGAAGTTTGACGTCTGATGATCAGTCATAAAAAAACAAGCAAACTATAGCATATTTACAAGCTGCCACCACAATAACAGAGCTCTCACCTGTCTGACACAGGCACCAGGAGCTCTGTTAATTTTTTTTTTTTTTTGGTGGTTTTCATAGTCATAAACTGAGCTCTGAGTGCAGGGGATTACCTGAGGATTACACGAAGCAATCAATCAAAACGAGAGAGGTGGTGTAAACCTCTCATAATCCCATAATTTGGAAAATATTAGCGCATAATAACCAGCTACATGCTTCATCTGATCGTTTCTCTACTGCTGCCAAGAGCATGTTGACATTTTTGAAATATATCTCAAAAAACATGAGATGGAGTGCAATGAAATTTATTGGTCGTGGTCCCCAGAGGATGATTTGCTGTCGTAGCTTCAGATGTCTCTTCATGTTGCACCGTCATCAAGGTCAAAGATCAGTTTGTATGATCCTAAACTTCACCCGTGTTTAGTGCTAATCGAGCTAAATGTTAGCATGCGAATATACATCGACATGCTAGTGCTGCCACTGCACGCTGTTAGCATGCTTATCATTTAGCTTATTGTTATGTTGCACTTTGCTAAACTGTTCTCTCTGTATGTGCTAATTAACAGATTTCATCATGTTCAGTATGGGACATACAGTTTACTCCTAACTCCTATTCAGACTCATACCATTCCTAGCATCCCGCCACATCCCTGTAATCCTCCCCAGTAGTTCACCAGTTAGGTAACACCACGAGAGGTGTGTTGTGTAACTTTCCCAGCACAAAGCAGTCATGACCGACATTTAAACTCATCCTGCTCACTGGTCTGCAGCAATGCACATGAATGTACACACCGACTTATGACTGCATGAATGCACCCACACACTAACACGAAGAGCCTCATGTGCACTTATACAATAATCCGTCATCAAGGAATTGGAAGATAATGACACTTTAAGCGGAGCGGATTATTTCAGAGTATCTCTGCTGGAAAATATGGCATTAATGATCTCAGAGTGATGCAATGTGTGTCATTAGTTCGACCTGTTAAAACAACCAGCAGGGACTTCTGAGAATCATATTCAAGTGAGCGGGGATGAGAGGGCTATTTTTGCACGTTACAGTTTCCATCCCGCTCTGTCCTTCGTAGTTGACTGGCCAAATGCCCTACTATAGTCCAGGCAAAGCGTGGTGTCCTCATTACTGACAGAAATTAAGCTGTCACATTTTTTTGAACGGTGCAGTCAGACCTAAACTCTCCCTTATCTCTTCAGTAAATTCTGTGGACATCTGTACCGTCCAAAGTGGGGCAGTTTTCTCGCCTTTAAACCAAATCTCACTTGATTAGATTTGGTCGAACGGCGCATCCCATCAAAGGATGATTTACAAGACATTTGACCTTGCTTTTGTGAAATCTTTGCACCACAGAGATAAATGTCAGAAAAGGTCAAAGGGATGTGGGACTGCACTTATCTTGTCGAGCCCTTTAAAGCATGATACTTACTCTCCATGGAGCCACGTACCTGGTTTAACCTCACATCCAGCTCAGATATCTTGTGATAGTTTGAACCATGAAGCTCATTATATAAATTGTTTAAGATATATTTACAGTCCCACAGACTTCCCACTGGAAACAGACACTTACAAATTGCACAGCCGGTTCACTTTGAAGTGGATGTTATTGTTCAGACTAAGGCCTTTTCCTACTTTGAGCAGTCGCGAAATATTTTGACATTTAGCCGCAGACTTTAAATGAAAAACCTAAAAAGATGTGCCCGTTTGTGACATTTTGTGAACGACGCATGCCATCAAAGGATGATTTACAAGACATTTGACCTTGCTTTTATGAAATCTTTGCACCACAAAGATAAATGGCAGAAAAGGTCAAAGGGATGTGGGACTGCACTTATCTTGTCGAGCCCTTTAAAGCATGTTTCTGTCAAGTGTCTGTGAAAGTACTCGATTTGGAAACTGTTGATAACTGACAATGACGTGACAGGAAAGCATCTCGTGTCTGCTGGTAAATATACGGCCTTCTTTCACGCCTGGAAATCACCAGCACAAGTGTTTTATATGTCAAATGCAAGTACAGACTCATGAACAGCAGTTTGCTCGTTCTCATTTCATATTTTCATAGTTTCACACACACTTGTTGTGGTCTCTGTTTCTTGCAACGCAGCGGGAGTATCTGTTTAAAGGTTGTTCAGAGGTGCTTTGCTTGACTCTTAGCATGCTAACATGCTCACGCTAGCCTTGCTGACATAGCTTAATGTTTACTGCACTCACCGTCCTCCTTTAGCATGTTTCAAAGTCAGTTTTTGTGAAAAAAATAAATAAAATTGCGCTAAATAAGGTACATTTGAATTTCCCACAATCTAAACACTGAACTTCAAGGCAGCTCTAGAAACAAAGTCAGCTGATTATCCATCCACAGTGAGCTTGGAGCATGCAGCTGTTTCAAACCTTTTTTCATTGGAGACACCCTTATCAGTATCTAAGAAAGCTGAGGCACACACCCATACAAATCTGTGCTCCAGTTTTCCAACAATAGCACCTATGACCTTTTTTTGCATTGTTTTTTATCCAAACTGCCATCAGCTAGCTTCTCGCTCTTTAGCATGCTACGTCAAACGACGTAGTCTGGAAAGAATAGAAACCAGTAGGGAACTTCAATAAGCTCAAAATTAAACTAACTCTTTGAATTCTTGAAATATAGCCTCACCGTTCTCATTTCTGAGACATGTTCTTCCATTGATAAATAGCGACGCTTGAGCTGGGGTGATACTGACGGCTAGCTACTAGCTACTAGCTGCTAGCTGACCTGACAAAACTGTTCATGCCTACGAGCATCTATTGAGTACTAAACAAATATATTTTTTCATATTTGTACACGTTTTACTGTCCAAGAAATGTGACTTTATGATTTTATCTAATACATGCATGTTTAATTTTGCAAGTTGGGAACCAGGACAGAGGTGGATACTTACTCTCCATGGAGCCACGTACCTGGTTTTAACCTCACATCCAGCTCAGATATCTTGTGATAGTTTGAACCATGAAGCTCATTATATAAATTGTTTAAGATATATTTACAGTTATATTTATTGTTCAGACTAAGGCCTTTTCCTACTTTGAGCAGTCGCGAAATATTTTGACATTTAGCCGCAGACTGAAAATGAAAAACCTAAAAAGATGTGCCCGTTTGTGACATTTTGTGATTCCTGCGTGACTCAACCCTTCATACTTAGAGTCACACGGTTCTTAAGGTGACTAAAGTAGCCAGTTTCTATTTTTGTCAGCCAGTGATAAGCTCTTCCATGTCTAGAGAGCATCTCTTTAAATCCCCCCTCGCCAGGAGGTGACCGTCAAACAGAGACTGACTTCAGATTTCACCGCCCTGATATGGTTCAAATTTATTTATTTTTGCATGACACTTGAATTAGACTGAATTATTTCAAGAAACCAGGAAACAGGTGAGGAAGCTGAGACCGCTCACACACACACACCGGCTGGTCCTCTCTCAACATGACCTGCTGCTAATCAGGTTAAAGATAGCAACAGGTGAGCCTGTGCTGTTCATAGACTGTGACCTACTGTGCAGACAGAGTGATCTCAATCCCTCACCTCCTCTGGCTCCTGTCCACATGTTACTTGTCCTTCCCATCCTGAGTTGACTTGCTGGTCATGAACTGGCTGAACATTGCTGAAGCAGGGAAATAGAGGACGGACACAGGTACAGATCTGCAGGGGAAGGATACGATTAGCTTTTAGTCCTTTTAGCCTTTACAGACAGAGTTGTGGGTTCAAGTTCAAGGAAACACACACTAAGCAACAATTAACTACAACTTAACACAAGGAAAATGTATTTAAATAGCAACATTGTGTATTTTATTTGGATTTGCTCTCTATATCCACATTGTATTTAACATAAGGGCTACAGCAAACCATGTTTTATTATGTATATATTGTGTTTTTGATTAAAAATGGTAGCCACCTGATAGGACAACAAATAACACTGATATAATACAATATAAAAAAGAGCAAATACTAATATCTGGATCTATTGAAAGCTTCACACATCAGTTACTATATCATAGAGTTTTTATGATTGAGACCATTTCAAGGAGCGACAGCCAGAAGCAGGTTAGCTTAGCTTAGCCTAAAGACTGACTGTTAGGCTTGCCTCTGTGAATTTCAAAATATGTGGTCTAACTCACTCATTAACATGATATTTTTAAGTTTATTTGATTAGTAGAGAAAAACACATGCAATAAAGTTTTCTGTTGAATTACAACCTTACAGTGATGATTAGATTTGAGCCAGGCTAGCTATTTTTTACTTTACGCTAAGCTAAACAGACTGTATCCTGGCTGCACTCCATGACTCCATGATATAATCCTACAAGATATAATGTGTTATATTACTGATGCAAATCTAGGATTTTTGTTGTTTTTTGTTTTGTCATTTTTGGAGGAGTCAGGCTAGCTGTTTGCTCCTTTTCCAGTTTTTAAGCTAAGCTACTGTACTGTAAGCTAACTGTACACTGGGTGCACCTCCTCGAGAATAAAAACAGTAATTATTATACATTTTATATATATCTTTATATATTTAGACAGCATATAATGATGATGCTTTAGAGATCCAAATCTATGTTTTGTTTAGTTTTAGTAAGGAGCCACTCAAGCCCTGTTTCCCCCCGTTTCTAGTTTTTATGCTATGCTAAGCTAACGGTCTCCTGGCTGCACCCAGGATATTTTTATCTTATCATACTGTATCTTAATGTGTATTTAACATACTGCCACACAGTGTCAAACAAATCAAAATATATCTCCTAAATATCCACAAGAAATCAACTTCTGGGGACAAATGCTAAAAACCTCACAAATGGAAAGTTTTCTCCCTTTTTCCAGCAACAATAAAAGGGTTTCTGTTTGGGGAGGAAACGTCCAGTAAACAAGACAACAACCTACTGTTTCTCTCATTTCTGTGTCGACCAGACTCCTCAACAATGAAGATTGTCAGTGAGAAACAATCACATGTCTGAACAGACTCCACCACGTCAACATGTCGGCCCATTTCCACGTCTCTCCCCCTCAGCCTCCCTGCACTTCCTCTGTCCTAATTTAAATTACATGCAAATCTGTCCAGTCACAAGTTTGTTGTGTCCCAGATTATTGTTATTCCTCAGCCTCATCGTGAAGCATCAGACTCTATTTCTTTTTTTAAAAAAACAAACATACTTGAGGCCTTTTCTTTTTCTCAAGCTACTTGATATTCTTCAGTATTTGTTTTTACTTTCCCCGTGAATTGTGTTGTGCAGGTTATGTGCAGGCTGAAAAAATATGTTTGTTGGCAAAGCTGCTTCGTTTCAACACACGGCTGAAGATATAAGATGTCTCGGAGAAAGTGCAATCCATTTGAATGAGCAGATTTATTAACTTCTTTTGACGTCTGGTGATTTTGTTTAATAATGTTTGTTAGAAGGTGGTGGGAGGTGGAGTTCAGGAGCAGGTCAGCGATCTGTGCGTCACACACTTTTGATTCAGTTAAGGCAGAATGAGTAAAATGACTCACATTGTGAATGTGGACACAGTTGTGCGTAGTTTTTTATCAGAAATGCAGATATGTTTTCACGCAGTCAGTCATCACACGCCCTCCTCCTGACTGTGAGGGTTTCAGACTTCAGAGGAGGGCATGAAAACTTTAGGGTTTTACGTCAGCATCAGAAAAGAAACCAATGCTTCACGTGTTCCCATTAATGATAAATAATTTCTTTGATCTGTAACGGAAATGGACTCAGAATAACTGAACATCTCTTTTCTTAAATATTGCATTTGCCTGCTTTAGCAACCTCTGAAAACGTACCACAGGTTTGCTTAGAAGAGAATAATGCTCCAGAGGAAACCACAGACTCTACCTGCATTTACTTTTATTATTATTTCTCGAAATTCTAATTCTAATTAATATGTGTACAAGGCCTCCATGTTGTCTCAAGTCTCAAGCCGCTTAAGTCTCACACTCACAAACTTGCAAGTGCATTAGGTACACTAGTGAAAACTAATGCATTCAAACTGTTGTACACTAAATCTTATCTTTACGAAGATCATTTTTCACTGTTTCAACATAAACTGAACCCAATAACAGTCATAAAGTAGGATTTAGTGCAGGGCTGTTATTTTAAAATGCATTTATTTTCACTAGTGTACCTAATGAACTGGCAAAAGAGTGTATTTGTGACATTCTAGCTCCTCTGTAAGCGCCTTCCCCTCTGTCTCTCTTTTGAATCGGGTCACAAATTAACCCTCAGGGGGCTCTCTGGAAAACCTTTCACACCTGAGACTCTGAGCTACAGGTTTGACGAAACCAGGAGCACGTTTGTCGTCATGTCGTGGAATTGAATATAAATAGGACACCACCACGGCGAGACGACGCAGCGTGGAATAACATGTCGAAAAGAACAATTTGTCCCAGTAACATGAACATGACTTGTTGTGTTACTCATATGCTGATAGGTGATACCTACCTAGCTGAACACACTGTACTCATTTATAATATTATTTATTATTTAATCTATGATATAATGCAGCAACATAATATGCTTTCTTTTGTCTGTCCTATTGTCTACCTTATTCTATTTTTTGCATCTTTTTGCATCTTTTTTCTTTGCTTTCCACAGGGACAAATAAAGTCCTATCTCATCTTATCTTGTTTTATCTTCGGGGCATGCAGCTTTAACCCTGTTGAACGCCTATGCAAATGTCTTTAACACCAACATCAGAATACTAAACAAATGAATATCTTTGAAGGGATGGTGTTTTCACTCCTCCAGTAGCCATCAGTACAGAATTTGAGACATGTAATGCCAGTATTTTGAACCGTAACTAGATTCATCTTAACAGGATCCATTTGTTAAATAAATTCAAACAGGGAACTGGGTCCATCCACATGCTAATAGTAATAAAAGAATGTTTTCTTGTTAATTTACTGCCTTTTTTAGCTGATTTGTACTCAGTCTTTGGTCTCTTTAAATTAATTACGGTATGTTTGCAGTTCTCTTGCACTTGCAATGCTGTTGTTACTCCTGTATGTCAGTCCCCCGCAGACCTCATTGTATCTTAACGACCTGCAAAGCAATGAGAGCTGTCAGTGTGACTAACCAGATAATTTTATCTCCAAAGTAAATGAAGGAGGCAGAGGAAGCTCATGAGCAGTGATCACTTCTGCAGCTGTGGTGCAATTAAAAGCAGGGTTTTTTTTTTTAAAGCCTCTGTGTCTGTCCTCTGTGTTCCTCAGGTGGTTCCCGTGTCATGGAGACCGGTTTCCCCTCCGGCGGGACTCCCACGCTCACGGGAGCCGTAACCAGACACCTGCTTTTGTTTTGTTTCGAGGCTCTCCAGGTAGATAAAAAAGAAAAGAAGAGATGAGGGCGGAGGTGGTGGAGATGGAGGTGGAGGTGGAGGTGGGGGGGTTTGTAGAAAAAGAGAAGCAGGTGCGTCACAGATATTTGGTTTCAGCTGTTTGGTCTCAGTGCAGCTTGGGCGATAAGAGGAAGAAGCAGCAGACGAGGCAGAGGGAAGAGGGAAGTGCAGCAGGGAAAGTTATTTGCCTGTGAATCGAAGACTTTTTTTCCGACCACAGCTGCAGTGACAGCCATTGAGGAGGAGACAGACGGGGCATATTTACAGGAGGGCTACGTCTTTTTCTCGTGCACTGAATCACCTGGGCTCTCTGCAGCAGACAGCCGTCCATTCATCAGAGACTCTGTGCCTGACAGCAGATATAATCATACCCTTAGGAGGACATGAAGACCGGGAAGAAATCCTTCATAGGTAAGTGCTCCTTTAATTCACTGCCTGTGTTACAAGGGGAATGATGTGCAGCCTCTCAGCAGCACAGCAGAGAGAGAGATGCACCTCGAGACGTGCAACTTTTAAGGCTCTGCTTTCTGCTTATCCCATCATCTGACTGTTTATCAATTTAATGCCCCAATCTTTTTGTATTCCTTCAGCATACTTTGACGTCACTGCCTTCAGAGAGATTGCTTTTCGGTTACACAAGAAAATAGACACCACATGCAAACGCATCCTCTCCTCTGTGCTGTACCATCTCAGATTATCTGGTTAATTTCCATAATGTCCACACCAGAGCCTCTCACCTCCTCCATGCTTCACCCTTGCTCCTCATATCCTGTGTCACCTGAGAGGATAAAAGCTACTGCTGGGCCTTGGTGTCGTAGCCAGGACCGAGGATCAGATTATTCTGGTGTTTGGCGATAGCCTGACAAACAACTTTGGTGCCACACGGCTCCTGTGGTGCCCTTATTCACATCTAACTGGAGCCAAGAGTTGGGTGATTAGGTTAATAGCACGCTCTTTGCTAAATAGGAAGCTCCAGCCAGCTGCTGATTCGCTTAGCTTAGCTTAAAGACTGAAAATGTGGAGTGAGCAAGTGTCTCTGCAGAAAAGTTCACTAATTAAGACTTTAATTCACAAATAAACGCACAAAAAGAAGTCGACAGCTTGTGGTTTCACTTGTTTCTTCTTAATCTCAATGATTCACACAAAAATAAAATCACTGTACCGAGACAAAGATATTATCCAGAACACTACTTTGTGTAATTTTTACGCACCCAAGATATATTGTGTCAATAAGTGAGCTTCTGCAGAGTTGAAACCTTTGTACAGAGCTAAGCTAGGTGCTTCCAGGCTTTGGGCTAAGCTAAACTAACCAGCTACTTTCTGTGGACTCATTAAGTGCAAGAGACGAGAGATCGGATTAGATAATCTCATTTTAAATCTCTGCAAGGGACCAAATAGTGTCCTGTCACCGAACTTGGATATCTTCTTTGTAATATTGTTTTCGTGTTCTGCTCTTTAGCTGCGCTAATTTGACTCACTGTGGTCTGGAAACGCTCAGTGAATAAAATAAACAACTGGCTGAGCTTCCATTAAATATTTATAACCGTGCAATCTGCTTGAGAATTCAGCTTTAATAGCTGTTGTTGAAGATTCCTGACATTGCCACCGACACAGCAATGCGCATTGTCGTCATCGTCTGAATCAGTTCACACGCTCCAATAATTGGTTTCCAGCGGCCACATTTGATTGATTCCCGGCGGGCGCCTCCCAGGCGAATATCTCTTAGTGATAACTGACCTCATGAGGTTCACACTGGATTCACAGGACTATCAAAACTCGGCGGAGCAGCAAACTGGATCAAATGACGAACACGCTGGTGGCTCTGCTAGTGTGGTAGCTAGCCTGGGTGTCTCTGGGGTAACGGTGACATTCAAAAGCTTGCTTCATAAGCCGCGGCGAGCCCAGAGCTTTTTTCTAGGTGTCTGGTTGCTTCTTATCGCAGTTTAGGCCACAAACAGAGAAAAAGGAACTGCTTATATAAACAGAAGTCCACTCAGTCATGCCTGACACAGGACCTGCATTTCTTGAATGATTATCTTGTGATCTGAATGAAAACGGTTTCGGTCCTTTTTTATCCGCTTCCTCTTACTGAGTTTCTGTGTGGAGTCACAAATAGCACTGGAATAAACACACGTTGGCGATAATACTTGAGGAAACACCTATAGTAATTATAGGAGCAAGAGCAGCCACATTATTATAATTAATCAAGGCTTTGCTGGTTCTAAATAGGCTGGATCGTCCTACTCGCTTGGCAGAAAGCTAAAGTAATATACTATGGAGTGATTTGGAAGCAGTGTGCGTCTGAGTCATCGCGTCTGAGAGCAAACATTTCTTTCCTCTTTTTCTATGTGATGAAGCAGCCATCTACTCCCTAAGAAAATATATATATTAAAAAAAAGAGAGACTCATCTCGTTTACTGCCTGGGAATTCAGGAGGGAAACAAAAGACATGAGCGTAATTCTAACTCTGGTTTCGTCAGTCAGAATCTGCTCCCACTCACAGGGGGCCCGAGGCCTCGACCTCCACCTCCACCTCCTGTCCCCGCGGTTCTCAGAATGAGTAAACGATGCATGAAGAGAAATAAGGAACTGGAGAAACAAAGAAAGACATAAGAGATTCGAGCAAAAGATCCGTTTGCAAATGAAGACGTGTGGGTGTGAAACTAAAGCACGCACAGCCGTGATCGCTGCTCGGAGCTGGTCAACAGGATCCACATTGTAATTAGAGATCCTGCATCCTCATTAGCCCGTAGCCTTCCTGCCAACCCTGACAGTTGGTCACAGAGGACCAGTTTGCCTGTATGACTCATTCACCCTCCCTCCGCCGCCTCCTACCCACCACACTGGAAGCTACTGAGCAGGTAGAAGCCCAGTTTTCGCTGCGAGCCACAGAGTTAGGCATCCATTAAAAAAAAATAAACAAGATTCTCTGCTGTGGCAACAGCTAATAATAATAATTTCCATTAATGATTTGTCTCCTTGACATTCCCCCCAAAGCCAAAGGCGACGTTAAATTGCTCATTTCGCTCGGTTTGCAATCTAAACTGCAGAAATATTTGATTTATGGACCAGAAAACCAGCAGATACGCAGACTTTAGACACGCAAGGCAGCTATTTCTTTTGCCATTTGTACCAAAAATAGATTTATAATTCATTCTAAAGGAATAAATCATCATAATACTTGAATTTTATGTCAAGCAATTGATTATTTATTTCATTTGTTGCTTTTCCGAAGGTGTTTCCACAGACTGGATTAACAAATATTCTGCCTCCTGCATGTTGATCATTTTATTTTATTTTATTGCACAATATGCATCAAACTTAAAACCTGTGGCACTGAAATTGTATTGACAAGTCTTGTGTTTTAGGAAAAGAGCATTCGTCATCTCTAGCAACTTTAAATAGGAAATACATTTTTCAGTTGTGCAACATATTGGATTGTGGAAACACCACATTAGATCTCAGTCTGGGCTTTTAAACGATTTATTTTTTGTTTAGAAATGTAGGCACGCTATGCTTTAACTTGAACGCACTGGTAATATGAAACCAGACTCATGGCGTCACATCTATTCCAGCAGCTTCTGTGACTCTGCTCTCATTTCTCATCCAGCATCTTCCCGTACTTTCCATATTCTAGGGCTGATAAACTATTAATATGTCTCAATCAAAAAGGGTAAAGACTCCAGTGATAATTCCTGTCATCTCTTTTTCTTTTAACGTCACGTTAATCACATTTTTGAAAAGCTATGGACTCGCCCATGGACATGCCAGGCATTCTGTTCGGTAAAGGCCTCTAAAAACATTCAGTAATTGATCAAAAAGTATTGGTATCGGACAATTTATCCTCCTTTCTTGGCTCGAAACCCCGCCCGAAGTTCACCTTAAGAATCTGAGAGAGTTTTGATTTGGACTCATCATGCTCCGGTAAAGATCTGCAGGGCCAATCGAATGGTTTGGTGCTTTAGACACAGAAATAACTTTAAAGGACAAACAGATGACAGTCGTTAAAGGCATTTATTATATCATTCTTTACTCTGATTGTGAGTAGTGCTGTTCGATTTTCACGCAGGGACGTTTATTTGCAAATCAAAATGGGGCGTTACCAAACTCAAACTCTGATTTTGATTCTCTCTCTGTGCTTCCTGCACAAAATCCTGCAGTTCTGGTTTCGTTTCGGCTCAAACAGAAGAAAGTTTCTGATGCCGGTAGCGGTATAAGTGGCAGCACACTGAGCCCTGGAGGTTTTGATCAATGGCACACTGTGAGAGCTGTAAAGTCTTTTACTTGAAGTGCTGGCAAGTGACTCACATGACTGCTTGTCAGCGAGTGGAAATGCTGCCTCTCAGCTCGCCATCAGTCACACGGTTGCACATGGCGACAGGCAGCTTTTGTGGCGGCGCTAAATAAAAGCTAAATAACCTGCCGTGTGACACATGGCAGCGCCGGTACAGGAGATACAGTCATATCTGCCCCGTCACCGGAGATGACAACATGATACACTTTGCACCGGAGGGCTACATGAGGCGAGCAAAAAGCCTCACTCGGAGCCTCGGAGAGGTGTCGGTGTCAGGCAATCTGATCCGGAGTGTTCCTGAGTGTAAACAGAGCCCAAGCTGTGAGTGTTTGCTCAGGTAGCCATCTAGTTTATGACATGATACAGTACACTGTGGGTTGGCTCCGTATCAGGTAGTTACTACCGCCGATGAACTACCTCACTTCCTCTTTTCCCCTAATAAAAGAACTATGGGTCATTTCTTTAAATCATGCATGACGGTCACATGTAAAAAAGTAAACAAAGGAGTTCCCCTCAGACACAGTGAAGCGAATAAATCCTAAACTGACTGATGCAGATATTTAAAACCTGCAGAGGAAGAAGTACTTCGCTCCACCCAATACCTTGGTAATACAGAAAATGATCAATTCTGATGCTTAAGCGATTTCTACGGTCATTTTTTAACCAAAAAGCCAAATATTTTCTGGTTAAATGTGACAATTTAATGCTTTTCTTTATCAGATTTGACAGCACACTGAATATTTTGCGGGTTCTTTGTGTTAGCAGGTCCAAATAAGATATCTAAGGTGGACTCAAAGGAGTTATAAAGAGCATTTTGAGCTATTTTCTGCTTTTTTTTTACACTATTTACCATTTAAATGAAACTCCAAAAGCTTCTGTGTGTCAGCGTGAAAGTCTTTCAACGTGTCTTGAAATGTCAGACGAGCAGAGGTAGAAGTATTATCTGAAAATGAACAACGAGTATCAAGTTAAAGCAACCGTACTCAAGAAAAATGAGTATTGTTAGAGTAATAGCGAGCTGTCTATATCAGTTAAGGCTGAAAACACAGGAGAAGGATCAAAATCAAAACATTTCGTTGCAGTTTCATTAAAAAAAGGAAAAGAATATCAGCAAGTCATCAGACTTTAGAAGCTAAGAACTAAGAATTTGCACCTTCCTGCGTCAAACACTTTAAATCAGACTTTAAATATTTAATAATGGGCGCCTGAGGCTGCAGGGAGTGTTTTATAATGTGAGTGTGAGCAAGATGCATTGTGTGTATTGTTCAGTGTGAAGCCTGGGGAGTTGTGCAAGATTAAAACCATCTATTGTTGTTTATTGTAGCCGAGCAGGTAGTTTTGTGAACATAACTCGAGTCTTACAGGGACAGTAAAGTAGATTAAAGTAAGTAGAACTGCGAATATTTGGCATTTTTGCTATAATTTTACCTGAAGGACTAAATCTGCATATTTTCTTCTGTGCAGTATCAAATCTGACACATATAATATCAGACTTACTTTCTACCCTCTATATGAACGCTGTATTAAGTAACACTCTGACGCCAAACAAGCCCAGGCTGAAAAATCACTAACTCTCAGTGGAATAAATCTGCTGCGTGGTTTTACTCTCCTCCTCGGGGCAGTGCAACCATCTGCATTATGGCACAGTTATGCAACTTACAGGGTTAGTGGACCACGTCCCTGACAGCTGCACCGATCGCTGCCTCTTAAGCTTTGATGAGCATGATGTCATTTGTCATTTTCTCCGAATTTATGTAATTCTGCCGCGCAGATAAGTCACCTTCACGAGCTTATCTGTGTTTGGAAATCCACCAATTATCTGTAATGAGAGCCAGATTGAGATTTCTGGAAAGGGCGTGGATTTAAATGAGATATTTTCTAAGCAGATGTGTTGTTTTTATCATGTATTTTATGGATTTATCACAAGTTCTGGGCGTCTGCAGGAAAAGATGTCCCTAAACAAGCTAAATGTGTGACAGGGCCTTCAAAAGATATTTCCCTAAACCATATCTTGGTTTGCCTGTCCTGATGTTGCACCCCTCTTTAAAGCCGCTATGTGTGTCGTTGAGATTAAAGGCTGCAGCTGTTGCAGGCAGAGGCAATTGTGACACACATTTCTCCACAATAGGGAGTTTAGAGAGCCGCCCCGTCCAGCGCATTATGTCGAATAAAACATGCAGGGAGTTTGTCCTCTGATTTTAACCCAAACAAGTGAAGACAAGTGGAGCAGTGTGAGGCAACCGGGGAGTTTTTAGGAGCTTGCTTAAGGCCCCTCAGCGATGGACATACACCGCCGCTTAAAAGTATATAGATTAGTAAGCCTTGATTAAGTATTATACCTCTATATTTCTACATGAAAATGACTCAAAACATCAGCAAATTTTCACACAAGTCCAATGAATAGACAAAGAGAACCCAATCAAGCAAAATAAAATAAAATATTATGTTTTGGCGATTGTCTATTCAGGAAAATGAGCCAATATTACATATCTGTGGGCTGTAAAAGTAAGTACATTTATAGGATTACAAGTGGATTTTAAGGCCAAATTAGAGTCCACCTGCTCAGAAGTGTTTCCGATCAGTGTAATAAGACTCAGGTGTCGTTCAGTTCCTCGTTTTCGTTTTAAAAAAATCAGGGATTTGTCTCAGTCTGATCTTAACAGCACGTGTTTGTGGAAGCGTGTGACGTTGTTGTTGATTATTAGCCCGGAAAAGGTTAAGAAAGCATCTTTTGGAATCGGCAAATCCACAGTCAGACAGATTATGAACAAATGTTGGAGATTAGAGACGACTGTGACCCTGCACAGGAGCGGTGGACCAGTAAAGGTCACTCCAAAAAGCAAGATGCGTAATAGGTCACAAAGGAACACAGGGCAACTTCTAGGAAACTAAAGAATCATACGAGTCCACCATCAGGAGAACACAACCATTGTGCCTCCTCGCAGACATGTAATGTTGGCTCATTTACCTGAATAAACAAATACCATTGCATAATATCTCTTATTTTATTAGGTCCACTGACTTCTTTTTTTGTCTAGTTTTAGAAATTGTGTATAAATCTGCAGCGGCTTTGATTCATTTTTATGCAGGAATGTAAAAAAAAAAATCTAAACGGTGTAAATATGTATATAAACAGACACCTTTAAATAATTATTTTATTTTGAAAGGTCAATTGTGTCGTGATTGGAGAGTGTGTCTGCGTGATTGCGCTTCTTCTGTGGTTGGAGGTTTTCCATTGAGAGAAAATGAGGGAGTCTCACACTCCCACCTCTTCCTCCCCCTCTTCCTCCTCCTCCTCCTCCTCCTCCTCACCCTCCTCCTCCTCCGCCTCCTCTTCCTCTGCGGTGAGCTCTCCTCGTCATCCTCTGCCTCCTTCAAGGCACTGTACGGCTG
>JASGAT010391450.1:0-15131 GCA_030220025.1 Chelon auratus | reverse complement strand
GTCATTGCTATGGGGTGGGGGTGCCTGGTCTGGTCTAAGTGGGTGCTACATGTCTAAGTAACATCCACACCAATGAATGCCAGGTCCAGAAGTTTCCCAGCAGAACACTGAATTGTCAGAAGACGGTCAAAGTTATTTATTTCTCCTGGAAGTGGTCATAATCGTATGGCTGATCAGAGTACAGCACATATTTTAGAAATATATACTTATGTTACTTAAATAGCTGCAGAGTTTGTACCAACTTGAATTAATGCAGTTTTTTACTTTACAAATCTAAACATCTAAGTTTATCCATTTCCAGATATCTTGTATATGTCAGATATCTTGTATATGTTGTCTAAACCTACAGTTTTTTAAATTTTTAATGGGAACAAAGCAACATAAGACTGACAGACACAAAAGCTTCGACAGTATCACATTTAAAGTCATTACGGCAGAATGGCTTTTGCAGTGTTAGCAGCTGGGCATGAGGTGATCCGGCTCCATCTGAGCCAAATAAGATTTTAAATTTTCATCCAGTGGAGGCTCCTGCCAAATCTCTCACTGAGGGCAATGCTGGCATCGTTTGACAATGTTTCTGTGATGGCTAAGGTGATCTTCTCAATGGGCAAATTAACAGCAAGCTTACTAGACGTTGCTTTGATTGATTTGTTTTTTGTTTTTTTAAAACTCATTGAAGAATAGCACCAGTAAGAACTAGATGGCTGCCGTTCATGCGTTCAGCATCTTTGCATGGAAAGACAATTACTTCAGTGTTAATAAAAAAATAAACGGTCTCATCCTACATGACTCATTATGTTTCACAGCAGTGTCTTGGTCTCTTACCCTCCTCAAACCCATTGCATTGCACATCCATATTGCATTGGAGTGTCTGCAGTTCAGAAAGTCAGAGGGCCTTCATCAATATGCGTGCTTGTCTGCATTTGTCTTCTTGTGAAACGTTGCCAGTTTCTGCCCAAATACCGTTTCCAGTTCAAAGTACCAACCAACCAAGTACTGGCCAAATACTTTCTATTTCTTCGAGCACGCTTTGGGAGGTAACTTGTGCGCACTTGGTATCCCAGCCAGGTATCCCAGAATGCATTTTGCAGGCGTCACCAAGTACACAGGTCTGAAGTTTTCATACTTTGTGTTGATAAACGGCCAGAGTGTTTGAGAATGATCTGGGTGAGTTGAAACCATATTCTAAGCCAATTGTTCTGAGTCAGGATTACTCCATGAAATGCAGCTTGATGCTCATTGGACTGTATTCACTTTGGTTCACTGTGGTAGGACACACTCCTTTCTTTGTCCTTTTGGTAGAGCGTCGCCCCAACCTGTCACCCTAGTAGAGAAACTACCTATGGTTTCGACCCTGGTTTAGGGGAACATTACATAAAGTAAAGTAGAGACGGAAACTAAACTTGCAGTTGATTGCATTCAGTCAGAGTGAAGATTGATGTGTTAAGGAGAAGAAGCCAGTCGATGCTTCTTGGATTAATGGGCTAGGGCCAACATGTACCATTCACTGTGGACATGTGTGATCCTCAGAGGATGACTCTTAAGCCTTGTTCAGACTTTTGCATTAACATCCATCTGGTGTTCACACCTGGCATTGAAATGCGCCTCCATGTGCGTAGCGAATCAGAACCTGAGATCAGATCTTTGTCTGAATGAGCCTGGTGGGAGGGGCTTAGCTGTTTAAAGAGGCCACATTTAGACGGGCACAAGTTAGGCTGGTTACAGAGAAGGTAACAGTGCTTTGACTCAAGCTATTGATTGAATAGTGAGTATTACCTTTCCCCCTTTTTTCTATCTTTGTATCCTGTGATTGGGTAAAAGAAAGATAAGAGAGAACCCTGTCACAAACACCTTAGAGCACCCCTGTTGAGTAGGTGGTCTTTAATGCGACCCAGGACTCACTGTGTGTTCACACTGCCAAAGGAAGGAGGTCCACCTCCAAATGTGGTCCGAGATCGGATCACTCAAATGGGTCTGAACGGGCCCTTAAACATTTAGTAGTTTAGTTAAACTTTGGGTGCAATTGCACTGGAAGATCGACATCTCCCCCGTACGAACTCTCTCCTCCTGTGATCCAGGCTAATCTGACTTCCAAACCTAATGGCAGCCGTGTTGAATTTATCATCTTCAAATGCAAAATACCAGAACCGATTCCCACTGAATTCCCACTTGCACGCCAGAAATATTAAAGTTTTATGCTCAGATTGGAGCACTAATTCTCCCCAGAACATAAACCCGTCCCGTATTAACACTTCACAAGATGTCCTACTGTATCATCCTCAGACCAGAATGTCAGCGCTCTCATAATCCTGCGGTCAGATTTCCGTGCAATTCGCTGAACAAATTCATGGAGGAGGAGGATAAATCCATTTCCTTTTTAATGACACTGTGGTCTTTTTCTTTATCGTGGCCCTCAGGAAGGAAAAACACATTTAAATTCCTACTGCTGGTGAAGCTCTAATTATAGGATAATGGAGAGTATGTTGTCCGTTCCACGCTGGCTTGTAATGGACGTCTCAGCCTCTAGGAGCCACTTGTGGGGTTGAGGGAATTTTTGGGGGACAGGAAGAAAGTGTTTTATTAATTTCCAAACCCTCTCACTGATGATGCTTGGGTGGATATGTGCAGCCCTTGAGGAGTCCATCATCTCCCGGCTCTTGTTTCTCAGTATTTTACACCTCTCAGCAGACCTTCGTGGAGACAAAACAATAAACTAAACACTGCACACGGGGGCTTTATGTGTGTGTTTATCCCTGCCGATTAATTTATGTGTGTTTTTGTTCACTTCAGCCCGTTGTCACTACCCTGCCAGAGGAGAGTGGGGGGGACGGAGTCACGTAAATCAAAGCGTCGCATCATGGAGACACAGGTCAGTGCCTCTGTCTCCAACTCAGGGGGGAGGGGGGAGGAGGTCTGGGCCACCAAACCTCTCTGATATTTTTTCTTTTTTAAATGCAGCCAGGTAGACAGATCTCTGGGATCCAAATAACCTGTCAGTCAGACGCCGTGATGGCAGTTCATTTCGCAGCCTTGATCAGTCTGTGTCTTTTTTTTACGCCCTCTCCTTTTTGCTGTGTGTGTTTTTAAAGCCTGCCGCTGCTTCCCGAGTATGCGGTTAGAGCAAAGGTAGCATCTGAGACACAAGGTGTCGTGTGTTTGGCTCGGCAGGGAAAATGTTTAATTCAAATCCAATCTCGGGCTGTGCAAAAAGCCGCTCATGTATTTCATCAACATCTGCAGTTCAGCGGCACATTTATCACGATCATCAAACCCAATTCCCAGCGGATCACGCAGAAACAAGCAACATCACATGTGGCGGTTACTATTTTTACACGGCATTCTTAACCGTGAATGCTCATTGTGCTGTGTCCTCCTACACATCACTCTGATCTGTGTGCGCGCACATACAGTAATCCTGAGAACAATGCGCTCCACAGAGCACTCGTTCCCACTCTGGCACATCCAGGCCCCATTGTGCCCCTCTGATGGATGCTAATCTCCGTCCGTCTTGGAGGAGCAGCTCCGTTCTAGTGGGGGAAAGTGAGATGGGAAAGAATGCTGATATGCGTAGCCTGGGATCACTTCCAAATGCACTTTGCAGTCAATTACAGTTTGGCCAGGTGGCGCTGGCACCTTGACAGCGCAGCACTGACAGAGCACATCCATTTAAAGGCACACGGACGTTGACTGAGGCCGCTGAATAATAATCTCCTGTCCTGATAGTAACGTTAGAGAAGGGGATGATAATGGGCTAAGTGTGGTGCCGTATGTCACAGTCCAGTGATGAGAAATCTGTACGCGGCGTCCTCCCAGAGGACCAGTGATTGATGGCCCGCGTGTTTTTACGTTTCATGGGTCGTGAGTCGACAGAGAGCCGCCTCACTAACCAGTCAGCTCCATGAAGATGTGCTACGGAGGTGTTTAAGCAGGACAACCTACAGCTAATGAGCCTTGATGGTGTCGCGCAAAAACAATGTGGTATTTATCGAAGATTTATGGACGGCAAATTTTCCGTCAGTGCAAAAACATGGAATTCAAAGTTTCCAAATTTTTGAGAATGCAAAATTTTTGACTATATCCTCCTCAGGTTTTAAAATGTCTTTACTCCATTTTTTCCTCATGCACATCCTTGCCCCAGTAAGAACAGAGGTACCAGAGCCTTATTGACTCCTGTGATGATGCTGGCATCCAGACACAAGCTGATCTGTGTGTGTCCCCTGTGTCCAGGCCTGTCCACCCCCAGTTGCTGCCAACCCTATTGAGCTGCTGCCATGTTGCCATGGCTACATGGGAGGGACCAGCCTTTACAACTCCAGGAAGTCCGAGGAGGAGCTCAACTTGAGGTAAGGGCCGTGGCACTGGTTTGCTTCTGGAAGCGGTAAATTATCAAAGGTTCGGGAAATACTATATACAACTTCTAAATTACTAAATTTAGTCAAACTGCAACTAACGGCATTCATTAAGTCAGCTATTTCATATGTCGTCTTTAGACAAAATAATAATCAGAATTGTTCTCACCTAAGCCCAGTTTAAAGGAGAACTACTGTTTTTTACAACCTGGACCTTAATTCTGGCATAAAATACAATCGTTTATTCACCCATGTAACTTCATATTAGGAGATATTTAGGTCAGCGTATATCCATATAGTGAGAGTGACTGGGGCACCGAAACGCAGCCTCTAAAAATGCATTATCCACTATATGGCTATACGGAGATCTAAATATCTTCCGATTGACTACAAATGACACAAAAGTTATATGGGTGAGTAAATGAACGTATTTTATGAAATAAGGTCCACATTGTAAAAAACAGTAGTTCACCTTTAATGAAGCTTATATATGTAGCAGAAGTTTAAATCCAATTGTTCAACACTGAACAATTAGCACTTGTTCAATTCTAAATATAATCTTTCTAGAGTTGAATATCAGGCCGCTGTGTTGTCCTTGATCATTTATAAGGTTGGATCAGACATTAGATGGAGATAAAAGAGGCAGCATACACAAGAAAGATTCATTCCAGCAGCTACATTTATGGACAATTTTAGTTAAATGCTAAATACTAATTCATTATCCACTCTGCTGTCCACTGTTTAAATATGTGTCAGTAAAAGCAAAACAGCAGCTAGTTAAGTACTTAGATGAGAGTTCTTCAACTTCGTGGTTAGCTTATTTGCCGTGATGGAGGCTGCTGATGCGATCTCAAGCTAATTCTTTAGCCACAGGGCTTGTTGCAGCTAGCTAGTTTGCTAGCCTGAGATCAAACCAGCAGACGCACATTTTAATAGACAGTCAGCCCGATGAAGAGATCATGTATTTTGAATCTCAGATGTTCAAATAACATTCTAGTCTTGTGTCGTTAACATTTCGTCATAGTTTTTATCATCAGACATTAGCTTTAGCTCGTCAGTGTCTCGTCTTAAGTCCTATTCGCACAGGATTAGTTTTACCTGGGGGCGTTGTGTTGATTCAGATATGACCCCCAGGTCAGCCCCACCTTTGCAGATGAACACATTAATGCTTGATTTAATGATTTCATCCGTCTAAATGGGTGAATGGGTCTATAACATCTTGACATTGTACCCTAACATCTGTCCAGACTTTGATTTCCCTCTTAGATCATAGACACAGACTGATTGAGAGATGCACGGGTTAGTTTTATCACAGGACCTCTGTGTTATGAGAAATAGGGTAGGCAATTTGCGATGTAATTTTTACTTTACAAATTAAAAACATGGACGATTTGCACGGGATTAAGATCACAGATGACCTCTGCAATTATTACAAATTACTGGAGGTCCCCAGATACAATTAGTCCCGTGCAAATAGGACTTATGTCACAGTAACATCCTTTTTTGTCATCGCCTTCATTAACGAAATCAACACTGGTCCAGAGATCTTCTGTCGATGCAGATAAATAGGTTGCGAGTGCTGCCGCCATCCTGCTACAATAAAGACGGTAGAAAATATATTGTCTTGTTTTTGTCTTAACAATGTGACCGAAACAAAGAAAATTCTTCTCACCTTTGTTGTATGCGGGTGACAGCAGCACATAAGTAAGTAAACTCAAACAAAACGACCTGCAAAGCTTGATACCACGAGGGTAAGCCAGAAAGTCTTTGGTGTGAAAGGAGCCTTTGAATCTCCTGAAACACAGTCGGGTGGAAGTGTGGTTTTGTTGTAGATCAAAGTCGTAAACACTGCTGTCAGCTCCTGTGTGTCCTATTCGCAGCTCTCCTCCCAAGCGGATGTATGCCCTGTACCACGCCACCTACAACGGGAACGCTGCGCTCTCCAAGAGTCTCCATCACTACAACAGGTTTTTCTCGTTCATCATCCTCACTGCTGCCAACTCCTATCTGACATTTATGAAGTCTGTAGTCCGTGTTGGTCCCTGGAAAACTTTCAGCTATAGATCATTGAGTGACAGGAATTTCATTAAATCTGGTTATGGTTATTATGATATGATTTATGATTTGATATCCTGATCTAATCAGTTAGAATATAACATTTGTCCAGTGGAATATTTTTGGTCACCGAGTAGCTCAGGTAAAAAGAAGCAGATGATAGTTTTCAGAAGTATTGAAATGCTGGACACACATGTCAAATGTCTTTCACTCAACTTTAGAGTTGTTCATATAATTTAATTTTAGATAGGTTTAAACGCGCATTAATTGACCGGTGAATGAATTAACAGAGGTTCGATTAATCTTTTGCCCCTCAGACACAGAGCTGCAAGCTGTAGACACAACCCTGGCTTATTATCAGTTCATAAAGTCCATATGGGAACATGTCAGCAAACAGCTGCTTGTTCACACAATCCACCAGACAGGGAGCGACATCAGCATTCATTGTGAGTCATGTTTCTGGCCTTGTTGCAAATAAAATCCAATCACTCACCCTCCTTCCAACGCTGTTTTGGTCTCTACCAGCGTTTGACGAAAATGTATGGATCCTTACCTGAAAAGGTTTACACATATGTTCACAGGGAAGGTGGTCATGGTAACATACGTTGTTATTGTTGAAAGAGTTTTGCAAGAAACAAGACTGATGATAGCAGTGAGTGACCCAAAACTCTAAAATCAGCCATGTAAAAGCAAATCAGCAGCTAAGTTTACATGGAAAATATGTCTTCAGCCCGAATTGAAATAATTTTGATCGTATAATTAACTGTTTACATGGATATTTGATAGAATGATTGGATCAAATATATGTTTACATACTCCAATAAACCTCAGTCACTGTAAAACTTTATTGACAAATGGTTCTGGTGCCGTTGAGTGCCTAATTTGTCGGAAATATGACAGAAGAAGAAGAAGTCCTCTCCACCTCCAACTTTTGTTAATTACACTGAATTGATAGAGTAGAAGACGAACGTGGTGTCCACATAGGTTCCAGCTTCTTTTCAAACACTTGTTTTTAACACCTGGATGTTTCTGTCCCTAATGGAAACTCCTCACCTGATGTCTTTACCTCACATGGAGCAGACATGCTCAGAGAGAATGGATTTATTAACAACCAGTGAGAAACCAGCACATCAAGAGTTTACATGGTTGTTAGGAGCTGATATTTACCTATTGCTTGGATTATTTATCACTACATTTGTTAAAATTAAGTGGAATTAGATGCTGAGCTAGCCTCAGACCATTTTCAGGATTCATGTGCTTGTCTTTGTCCTAGCGTGGAGGACACCTGCAGGCTACCCCCAACATGCTTCCCGTACCCTCTCAACACCAATGGCAGCCACCACCACCACCATCTCCACCAGCACCATCACAACCACCAACACAACCACCATCACAACCACCAGCACCAACACCAGCCGGGCCAGAAGCAGCTGGAGCCCCTCATATTACGTGACCTACCCCCTTACCAAGCTGGTATGGGTGGTGGCGGAGGTGCAGGCGGAGGCGTAGGTGGTGGTGGAGGAGGAGGTGGGGGAGGAGGAGGAGGAGGAGGTGGCGGCGTAGGAGGAGGAGGAGTGGGGATGGGAGTGGGAGGCGGGGACGGGACAGTTTCCAGGAGTTGGGGAGGCGGGGAGGCGGTGAGGATCTTGGCGAGACGCGTCACACCGGACGGGAAGGTGCAGTACCTGGTGGAGTGGGAGAACGTGAGTTTGTACTGACGCAGAACACGAGAGGCGCCGACTGTTCTGCAGCCGCCACAGGACTCCTGAGTGTGGAAAGCGTGGCAGCAGTGTCTAAAGTGCAGACAAAACTAAAAGGTTGCAAAGTTCGTAAATCCAGGTTGCTCTCATAGCATCACCTCCCTTCGTTATAACCTCACTACTCGTTACTAAATGTCCCTCTTTGCTAGTGTTTCTCGGATATTTGTACTGTTAACTTTGGAATATGCCTTTGCATTTATCATGTTTTACAGTGATGAGGGAAAGTATTTCAAACCTCCATGTGATTTGTCAAATCCTCATTGTAATCATTTATTGATTTACAGTGATGCATATACAGAACATGTCCAGAAAAGGAAGATTGCTGATAAAAATAAGTATTGGCTTACTGTGTAGAATCAAAAGTGCAGATTAAACCTGGTTGGGTGGATGGGTTCTAAAAGGTAAGATCAAACAACAGTCAAAGGACACTAGGTTCAGGAGGCTGGCCCGGAGGTCAAGCATATAGGTGATGCCACTCAGTAGGGCAACCAGGAGTAACACAGCATTGTGCTTTAATGTGTTACTAGTTGAATCTTCAGTGTTAATTTTATGTTTAATTTAAGTCTAGCAGGAAGACTCGAAGCAGCGAGAAACAACCTTGATTGTCCAAATCTAAATGTAAAAAAATGGAGTGAGAAACAACCTTGATAAATTATGCTAATTGAAACATTATCTAAATCTTAGTTTAATTGTGCAAAACCCCAAATTTAAAAAGTGAAAAGTGGTGATTTTATATGTTGTAAAATTATGACAAAAAGCCACAGCTGTTAAAAATAGTCCCAGTTGTTTCCCTCCACTCTCATGCTAAGAAGCTAAGTTAATCTAAGCTAAAAAAGATTGCTGGGTGTGACACTGAAAAAATAAAGGACAACGACTGGAGGACTGGAGGTCGAGCAAAGTAGGGCAACCTGGAGTAACACAGCACAGTTTTAATGTGTTACTAGTTGAATTTTTAGTGTTCGTTTTATGTTTAATTAAAGTCACAGTTGCTAGTATGAAGCTACCAGTTGTTTCCATCTGGTCTCATGCTAAGCTTTCAACATTTATGTAACACTGAAAAAACTATTAGTTTACAATTTTACATGTGTTACTGGTTACGTTTTGTGTTAACTTGATGTTTAATTTAAGTCACAGTTGCCAGCATGAAGACTCAAAGTTATGCTAATTAAAATGTTATCTAAATCTTAGTTTAATTGTGCAAAACCCCAAATATAAAAAGTGAAAAGTAGTGATTTTATTATGCTGTAAAAGACGACAAAAAGCCACAGCTGTTTAAAATAGTCCCAGTTGTTTACTTCCACTCTCACACTAAGCTAAGATAAGCTAAGAAAGATTGCTCGGTTTTCAATATTTATGTGACACTGAAAAAACGACGAGTTCAGGAGGCTGGACCAGAGGTTGAGCAAAGTAGGGCAACCAGGAGTAACACAGCACAGAGTTTTAATGTGTACTAGTTGAAGTGTTCATTTTATGTTTAATTAAAGTCACAGTCGCTAGCATGAAACTACCAGTTGTTTCCTTCCGGTCTCATGCTAAGCTAAGTTTAGCTACGATCACTGGGTTTTCAACATTTATGTACCACTGAAAAAAAACTATTAGTTTACAATTTTAAATGTGTTACTGGTTACATTTTTAGTTTTAACTTCATGTTTAATTTAAGTCACAGTTGCTTGCATGAAAACTTGAAGCAGCGAGAAACAACCTTAATAACTTATGCTAATTGAAATGTTATCTAAATCCTAGTTTAATTGTGCAAAACCCCAAATGTAAAAAGTGAAAAGTAGTGATTTTATAGGTTGTAAAAGATGACAAAAAGCCACAGCTGTTTAAAATAGTCCCATTTGTTTCCTTCCAATCTAATGTTAAGCTAGTTCCTACAGGATGTAGCATCATTTTTACGACAACACACAAGAGAAGAATATCTCTGCTTTCCCAAACCGTTGTACGTGCTCCCAAAATGTGGAACAAGTTCTTAAAAATATCTGCAAACGCGTATTGTTCTGAGAAATAATAAGAAATTGCTCTTTGTTTCACAGTTTAAGTTGTAACTAGTTATAACAAACCTGATCAGTGCTAAATAACTTGTTTTTAGGAAAACGTGGTAATGATTTCCAGCTTTTCCCCATATTTGACATCCAGGGAACGAGCGAGCCAAGCAGCCACACTTCCACCAGCTCTCTACCTGTTTTATTATGGCTCATTCATCAACCAACGCTCACGTGGAGCTCAGAGTGAGAATTATCCCAGAAAAAAATAAATAAATAAATGAGCAGAGATGGATGGGCCGTCATCAGCGAGAGGTGTGATGACGGCCGGGCCTCTCATGAAAAAAGCAGAAACCTTTTAAGATCCGGGAAGAGACAGAGTAACGCAGGCAGCCTCCTTCTTTTGGCCACACATTTGGTTGGTTCAACTTTAAAACCTCTGCTCCACCACAAGAAAACCATCTGGAGGTTTTCATGTTTTCCCTCATCACAGTATGTTAATAAGAGATTGTATACGCGATATTATGGGGTTACTAATTTGTTCTGTTGGATTTTGTCATACCTAATTTACATTTAGACTACTGTATGTCTTAGAAATAGGAGCCACGAGAGGGCTTTTGTTTTATAGATAGAATTATATATTCACAATATATTGCTATGATGGAATAACTTGATTTATTTTAGTTTTATTTTTATCTTTTTTTTGGCGTGGTTGCATAGTGCCTATATGGGTCGTGTACCTGCCGAGCTGATCGGCCAATCAGACGTCGAAGATGCTATTAAAAGAGGAAGAGGAAGGCAGCTGACGAGACACAATATAAAAACGGACCAGGGGTGATGTTGAGGAAAGGGTTTGTGAGCAGAACAGGGCTGTGGCTTTATTGTACATTCCAGACAAGTACAAAAATGAACACATATGTCTTTTATTTTGATGAGAGTTAAAGGTTCAGACCCTCTACTTTTGTTTAAGGAACAAAAAATTATACAAAAAAAAAAACCTCATAGCATCTTCTGGGGTCTCTAATTTCAAAGGCACAGTTGCAGGAGGGGGTGTGGGAGGGAGGGGGCGCCGAAGTCTGATTTTATCTTTGTGCAAACAGGTCACATAAATCTAGAATACTGTGGTGCAAAGTTTCAGAGTTTATATTTTATACAGAGGTTTATTTCAGCAGTCTTGTCTGACCGAGACGACGTGTGCATTTCTCAGTTTTATCTCTGGAGTAAAAAACAAAAAAACAAAAAAGAAACACAGCATTTATGCAGTTATACTCAAACCGATGCAAAACGCTCAGATTTTATTTAAACGCCAAACTCTCTTTCTCTCTCTCCAGTGAAATGTCACAGTCCCCGTCCTCCTCAGTGACTATTTGACTGTAGTTTATTAGGAAGGGGTGCGTCGAACCTTTCTAGGCGATGGTGATGAATGTATTTGTGTGTTTTCTATGGTATGTAAAAAAAAAAAAACTAATTTAAAAAAACCCCCGTCAAGTGCTTGTTATAGGCTGTGCTCATGGTGGAACTCGGTTCAAAGGCAAACGGGAGGAAATAAAGACGTCGACATCGAGGGGGAGGAAAAAAATAATAAAAAAATAAAAATAGTTTTGGGAGAGGAAGTCTTCTTTTTATTAGTAGTCAAGTCCAAGTTCAGTTTGATGTATTTTTGGAGAAATTAGGTTTGTACATGTATACTCTGCGTTGGCACACTTAATATGTAACATGAATAATAAAAAAAAATGTTTCACCTCACACAATCTGGTTTTGTTTTATTATTTTATTTTATTTTATTGTCTATCCGTGTACAGTGCAGACTAAAAGTTTGGACAGACCTTCTCGTTCAGTGTTTTTTCTTTATTATTATTATTTTCCACATTGTAGAATTATACTGAAAATGTCTGAACTATAAAGGAACACATATGGAGTAATGTAGAAAACTAAAAAGTGTCCAAAATGAGTGGTAGAGGTCACCTGGTGACCTCGCAGATTGGCCACAGAAACCAGATGAGAGGAAAATAAGAGGAATGTTAATGTTTGAGAAGGTTTCCCCCTATAAATTAGATCCATAAGTCCCTGATGTATTATAAATGTTTGTTTTCTGCATACTGGTCCCTCCTTCCTTCCTTCCACACAACCTGACATGTACTATATATTAAATATTTAAATAGGATCCAGGCTAAGTCTTTTAATCAAAACCTGAGTTTTCCCTGTACAATCATAAAATTCCATTTTGCAAATCCTGTGCCTAATTAACAAACAGTTGCATGACTCTTGGATCCCTGTGTTTAAAGATAAGACTGATAATTTAGATAATTTTTCAAGTGGGCACCTCCCTTTAACGAAACATCGGCGAAGGGAGGTGCCCACTTGAAAACCCCAATGACATGCTGCATACTGCTGTTGTTTAGGCCAGGTTCCTGATGTCTTCATGTTGCTTGGTAGCTATGGTTAGCTGCTGAGCGGGACATACAAGCCAGCAGCGTTAGGTTAGCTTATATTTCACAATGTTTGAATTATTCTCTGCTGCTCTGTGGGCATACAAGCCAGCAGCATTTACTTAGTTCATTTAGATTGTAGGTTAAGTGTCATATCACATGACTGTCGGTTTGTTAGGGTTTCTCAGTTGGACAGGGCCTCAAAATGTGTTTTGCCTGGGATTTTTTGTAACATCTAATCCTGTGTATTAATGAATGGACAGATATTTCTGTACACAAAATCATAAAATCACATTTTGCAAATCCTGCACCTGATAAGCAAACAGTTGGATGACTCTTGGATCCCTGTGTTTAAAGACTGATAATTTAGTCTTTTACAGCAACTTAGAGTAGAGCTGTTTGCACTACTCAAGGCTTCAAAACATGACTGGACAATGCTGTTTTCATTATGGTGCAGTATAAGTTCATATAAACAACGGCCAGTCAAAAACAGTCGAGTGAGACGAGCTATTCGTCTTGTTTCACTGATCACTACCACTGTATCTGTTAATCAAACAACACAGTGAGAATCCCTCTAAATTAGTCTGATGGGGATGATAAATTGCATTACAGCCAAACACGTCCTGTAGGAGGGATTAACTACTCTTTTTTTTTTTGGCAGAGGATTTACTGCTGCTGCCAGCGTGAAAGACAGATGTTTGTTTTGTGTTTGTGCCAGTTACGAGTTTTCAAGATGAATGGAGACGCCAAATAACGACTCCAAAGGATAATACCGTGCATCTGTCTTAAAGTCCTGTGATGTGTTTTTATTTCCTGGATGAAATCTTGCTGAGTTTTCATTTTCATGTACAAGGTATTAGGTCTGTTTTGCAGCTGCTGAGTTGTGCTGTGCATTTAAATCTGTTTGGATTTTGTGAACATTTAGAAATATAAACACTCTTGGTTTAAATGATGGGGGTAAAACAAATCACCTGTTTCCTTACACTTAACACTGAATGATGAATTCTGTTGCGCTGATATTATGGCTGCTGCTCCACTGCAGCTCTGCCATCATTAACGTCATTAGTAGCACCTGTGTCTGTCCTGCTTTGTCAAGTGTCTGCTGTGGAAAAAAGCTGATTACTGCGCAGGTGTGTAACATTAAGAATTTAATTGAATGTGTTATTACTGAGATCCGAGCAGAGTCCCTCTCTCATTTTACTATATTTGGTGATGAAAGATTTAATTTTTTCTGTCATAATCTATCATTGCAACCCCCTAAACTTGTTTGTATATTCATAAAATGAGTGTGGAAATGAGCCTGGAGTGTATTATTTTCTATTTCTATCGTGTTTTCCTTCTCATCGTGGAGGGTGTGTGTATTTTACTCTGTCAAATTTGAATATTTATCATGATTGAATTCTACACCTGGCCACATGCGCACCTGCAGCTGCTCGCTCTGGCCACAAGATGGCGACAAATGCACAGTATTTAAACCAAACGCAGGCGCTGCTCCGTGCTGCCTTCAGGTGTCACTTTTAAACTGCGAGGTGTGCAAGTAAATACAGCTTACACGTTTGTCCAGGTGTTGGAGTACAACGGATAATTATCAGTAGAGCTCTTTTTTTTGAGGTTTTGGAGGACACCCAACGCACACAGTTGTTTGGAGGACAACCTACGTGACAGACATGTAAGTTAAGCTCCCGGAAATTAGCTTAAAGTTAGTCAAAAGTTAGCTTGTGGCCTCGTATTTTGTTTTAACGCCAAGTACTAACGGCAACAGCAAATTTAGCTTCGTTAGTTGTGACAGCTAGCTAGAAAATATAACATAAAAAGGTGTAAGAAATCAGCAACAAGTAGAATTTTATTTTTCATGCCCTGAAAACGCATTGTTGCATTTACTTTAACTAGAAAGTTAGCTCGAGTCCTCGTTTCCGTTTTTCCCACGGTACCCAAAGGCAACACACGCCAGCTCAGGGCGCCATTTTGGCTCCACAGCTTCTTACCTTGATGCAGCTCCTCTGCTTGGTCATGTGTAGAAATTCAGCGTCATACTATTATTACGTTTTGAATTATCATATTTTTTTTTCCTTTGGTATTATTTTTAATTTAGAAAGACATTAATAGTGAATAAGTCAATAAAATAAAACTATACGCTTGTTTTCAACAGGTCTAAGAGAGTTTAAAGAGTCGAAATGTAAATATTTTTACTGATTTATATGGAAACCGACCTGTAGATTAGTTCTTAACAACTCTAATTAAATCATTACACACATTTGACATGTGTGTAAACATTTTATGTTTATATTAAGTAGTTTAACTTAAATAAACGTGTTTTTGGAAGTAAAATAGCCAATAATTTGTATATTTTCTCTGTGATATAGGTAGTACAGTTGATTTACAGCACAAAATGTAAAATGCATAAAATAAAAGAGCTTATAGATATTGGGAAACGTGTGCGCGCCCACACACAGAAAGCACGCACACACATGCGGGCGCGTGCTCAGACCTCCACCCCCTTCTCTCTCTCTCTCTCTCTCTCTCTCCCTCTCTCTTGTGTCTCACCCTCACACC